>CM077163.1:116644067-116904955 GCA_039583875.1 Platanthera guangdongensis
GGCAAGAAGAAGGGATGGGAAGGGAAGAAAGAAGAAGAAGGTGGCAGGCCGCTGTTAAGAAGAGACTTCAACGTCATCATCCGCCGGAGAGGAGCAATGCTCCTAAGGACTGTAAAGAATCTGAAGTGCTACCGGTGTCATCAGCGAGGGCACTTCAAGCGGGACTGCAAGGTCAAACTGCAGCCTGGGCATGCTGCGGAAAGGAGGAAGCTTGCTCGCGAAGTGAAGAAGCAGAATGGGGAGGAGCTTTCATGACGGCACTTGTGTCCGGCCTTATCTGCTGAGGACTTCAACAGCGAGTGGATCGTCGACTCCGGGTGGGTCATCACCTCACCGGAGACAAGTCGAAGTTCACCTCCATGCAGGCTTACTCAGGTAATGAAGCTATTATCACTGCTGATAATACTGTTTATGCAGTAGAGAAGGAGGGGGTCGTGTCTTTGGGTAGTGATCAGGGGCCACTCACGTTAAGGAGTGTGTATCACGTGCCGGGCATGAAGAAGAACCTCTTCTCGGTGACCAACGCGGTGGACGCTGGGTATCACGTTCTGTTTGGGCCAACAGACGTGAGGTTCCTTCGCAACGTATCAGCGGTGAAGGCTGATGTTGCTCATGTTGGGAGGAGGGTGAAGAACTTGTTTGTTCTTTCCACCAGTGCCTATGTTGATAGGATGAGAGCCAATGATAGTGCGGCTATCTGGCATGAGAGGCTGGGGCATGTTGGCATGGACAAGCTAAAGGCAATGGCGAGTAGAAGTCTGGTGAGGGGGTTGCCGATGTTGTCCTCCTTTGGTGATGGGCATGTTTGTGCGGGCTGTCAATACGGTAAGGCACATCGCCTTCCGTTTGATAAATCTCAAACAAGGAGCAAGAAACCATTGGAGTGTATTCATGGCGACCTGATGGGACCGACTGTTACTGCCAGCCTTGGTGGAAGCAAATACATGCTTGTCTTGGTTGATGACTACTCAAGGTATACTTGGGTGTACTTCTTAAAGGAGAAGTCGGATGCCTTCCGTTTGTTCGTGGAGTTCAAGGAGTTGGTAGAAGGCCGGCTTGGCTTGCGGATTAAGAAGTTTAGAACTGATAACGGGGGGAGTTTGTCTCTTCCGAGTTTTCTAACTTCTGCAGAAGCACGGGATCCAACGGAGCTTACATGTGCTCACACTCCACAACAAAATGGGGTAGCGGAGCGGAAGATCCGTCATTTGACGGAAACCTGCAAATGCTGGCTGCATGCGAAAGATATCCCGAGGTCCTTTTGGCGGAGGGAATGTCTTGTGCTGCATATGTTATCAACCGGATGCCACTCAGCCCTATCAACATGAAGACTCCTATTGAGCTGTTGCTGAAGGAGAAGCCGAGTGTTGGACACCTTTGGGTGTTCGTTCAACTTGCTACGTGCATGTCCCGGATGCTTCACGGACAAAGCTGGATGCGAAGGCAAGGAAACTTGTCTTTGTTGGCTATGATGAGCGAAGAAGGGATGGAAGTGCATGGACCCTGTGACGAAGAAGTTCGTGGTGTCAAGAGACGTTGTCTTTGACGAGCTGACGTCATATGGAGGTGGCTCGGTGGAGCCTACAGGAAGTAGCAAGGTTGAGGAAGCACCGGTGGAGGATGCTGAAGGCTTGGAAGAGGAGCTTGTTGTTTCACCAGCAGCTCCTGTTGCTTCGAACTCCGAGGCTGAGCCTTCTGGCTCAGGAAGCAGGGGGAGCACTGCTCAATGCTTGCCCCAGGTAGGAGTGGAGCCTGAAGAAGCAACGGAAGCCGTGAGCAAGGAGCCGTGTCTTCGGAGATCGAAGAGGGTGGTTAAGCCACCGGCTCGGTACTGTGATGGGAATGCAGTGAGCTTTGTCTCCTGTTTCTTTGCAGGTCCTCTGGATGAGCGAGAGCCTGCAAACTTCAACGAGGCCACTGGAGTGAAGGAGTGGGAAGGTGCCATGAAGGAAGAGATTGATGCTCTGAAGAAGAATGAAACCTGGGACCTTGTGCCCAAGGTTGATGGCGTTACTCCGGTTACTTGCAAGTGGGTGTATAAGTTGAAGAAGAAGGCTGATGGGAGCATTGATCGTTCAAGGCTCGCCTGGTCGCTAGAGGATTCTCACAGCAGTATGGAGAAGACTATGAGGAGACATTCAGTCCAGTTGCGAAGATGACGTCTGTAAGAGTGGTGATCGCCTTGGCTGCTTGCAAGGGATGGAGGTTGTGGCAACTCGATGTGAAGAATGCCTTTCTTTACGGAGAGATTGACAAGGACATCTTCATGGATCAGCCGCTTGGTTTCGTCTCTGAGAAGCATCCGGACTATGTCTGCAAACTCAGGAAGGCTCTCTATGGGTTGAAGCAAGCTCCTCGAGCGTGGTATGGGAAGATTGCAGAGTACCTGCAGTTCTGTGGATACCTGGCTTCTAACTCGGATTCAAGCTTGTTCGTCAAGAAGAAGGGAGAGCTAAGAGTCTTGGTCCTGCTGTATGTGGATGATATGATCATCACAGGGAACTCGGAGGAGGAAGTAGCAAGGCTCAGGGAGAGCTTGCTATACGCTTCGAGATGAAAGACTTAGGAGAGTTGCATCACTTTCTTGGTCTGGAAGTGGAGAGGAAGAGAGTGTGGGATTCTCATTAGCCAGAAAGGGTATGCTGATCGCATTGTGAAGCGGTTTGGCATGGGCGAAGGGAAGAAGTGCTCTACTCCACTGGAATCTGGGCTGAAGCTTCGACGAGATGAGGGAAGGGTGCTTAATGATCCCTTGGTGTTCAGGGCTCTTGTTGGGAGCTTGATCTATCTGACGATTACAAGGCCGGATATAGCTTATGCTGTTGGCCGAGTAAGTCGGTATATGGCTGAACCAAGGCAATCTCATCTAGTGGCGGCGAAGGGAATTCTGAAGTATGTCAAGGTGACTTCTGAGATGGGACTCCTCTATGGAAGGGATGCGGAGTTTTGCGTTGCTCGGGTACACGGATGCTGACTATGGCGGTGATTCGGATGATCGAAGGTCTACTTCAGGTTATGTGATCACTTGCGGTTCAGCTAGCATCTCGTGGTGTAGCAAGAAGCAGGACTCGTGTCGCTTTCAACCACGGAGGCGGAGTATAAGGCTTCGGCCTTGGCTGCTCGGGAAGCCGTTTGGTTGAGGAGACTCATAGAGGATGTTCATGAAGAAGTGCAAGGGCCTACTTTACTCCGGGGTGACAATGATAGTGCTCTCAAACTGGTGAACAATCCAGTGTGTCACGCCAGGACCAAGCATATAGAGATTGATCACCACTTCATCAGGGAGAAGGTGTTGGAGGGGTCTCTGCTGGTCGGGCATGTTCGGAGTGAAGATAATCTTGCTGACATCTTCACGAAGCCGCTGTCGAAGGGCCCTTTGAACGCTTGCGCAGCTTGCTGGGCTTGGTCACCACTTCTCACTTCAAGGGGGAGTGTTGAAATTTGTGAAGTGAAAGTGGGTGACGGGACAGGCCGCGCGCCTGTGCGGACAGCTTTGGCGGACTGGGCGGACTGGGCGGACTGTGGGTTGCGGCCTGGTGAGAAGTCTGGTGGAAGCCGGCTGTGTTCTGAGCGGGTTGTTGCATGGTATCCGCGGTTTGGTGCGGCCTGGTATCTGCGGATAGAGAGGCTTGCGGACTGGTGCTTTGCTCAGTGGTCGGCGGGTGCAAGTTTGCGCTGTTGGCGGGTTGGTTCATGTTCGCGGAAGCCTTGCGGACTGGTGTGTCCGCGGTTTGGGCTGTTGCGGACTGGGCCTTGAGCTTGGCTGAGGCCTTGTCGAGCTCAGGTGTTACAGCAGGTCTTGCTATGGAGACCGGTTGGCGGACTGATGTTTGGAGTCCGGGAAGTAGCTGCTGTGTTGGACAAGTGCGAGGAGCTCGCGGACTGGTTGCGGTCTATGCTAGGGTGTTTGGCGGACGGGACTTTGTGTCCGCCATGCTCGCACTGGCCCTTGATGGTTTTGGACTTGGTCACACTTGGTGTCAAGATCATGGCGTCCGCCGTATCCGCCAAGTCCGCTGTGACCGGGCGGACTGTTGCTGTTTGCTTTTGGTCGTGGACTTGTGGCGATTGAGGTGTGAGTCTTGCGGACTGCCTCGGGTTGGTGCGGACTGCCATTGAAGAGGGTGCTGTCCTGAAGCAGTTGGAGCTTTGCGGGCTGGTGCCTTGTCCGCTTAGCTTGGGCGGACTGGAGAGGGTTCGTCATTGGTTTCCTTGCTCCTGGCGGTTTCCCTTGGTGACTGGCTAAGTCCTCGCGGACTGAGCGGACAGTCGTTTTGTGTTCGCGCGGCTGGGGCGGTGTCGCTATCTCATGGGCGGTGACCACACTCCTCACCTGGCCTATAAATAGGACCCCCCTGGCACATCTACAGCAACCTAAGTAACGTGAGTGAACAGTATTTTGGGTTGGGCGAGTGCTGCGGTCTGTGTTTTTCAGTCCGCGCGGATTGTTTCAGGCTGACGGTTTGCTGTGTGCAGGTCGCGCGGATAACTTCAAGGAGCCAGGAGTTTGGCTGTGACTTCGGTCAGTGCTTGGAAGTGTGCGGTCTCTGCGGACTCAGCAGGAGGTCGCTCTGCGGCTTGTCAGTTCTGTTTCAACTTTCCCAGCTTCAATAACCTGTCCGCCGGCTTCAGGCGGGTAGGGAGTTCCTCAGTTCGGGTTCAGCAGGAGGCGAATAACGTCTGTCCGCGCGGCCTCGCGGTCTCGGCGGACTCCGTGGTATTCAGCGGATTGCAGCATAGCTTGGGCGAGCTCAGCGGTCTCGGCGGTCTCGGCGACCTCGCGGTCTCGGCGGACTGGAGTGCTGTCCGCCCGGCTTGTTTTTTGGTTCTTTCTGTTTACAGCTGTAATACTAGCGAAATCATGTCTCGCTATGTATGCCTCGGTTTGTAAAGAAGTGAATGCATAATAAGATATTCTTGTGCTTCCATTGTTTTGTTGGGTGCAACCTCTAGTCCTTGGGTTTCCGCAGGTTCAGCGTGCGAACTGGGTAGTTCCGAAGATATTAATTTGGTGTTTGGGCTATCTTGCTGACCACGTTGAGAAAATTTAACATGGATCTCCTTCGGTAGAACTTGCTCCTGCAGTTATCCTCTCACCAGGAGTTCTCACAGGAATTACGGGAAGAAAATGGGAATGAAAACGCTAGGGTTTTCTCTCCCCTTATATACAAAATGTGACACGGGTAGGGACACGACCGTGTCCGTACCCGTGTCCTGCTTCCGTGAAACGGCCGTGGCGGTTTCCATGTCGGTTCAATGTTTGACACGGGTAGGGACACGCCCGTGTCCGACCCGTGTCCACATGACACGGCCGTGTGCCTGGATGTGTTATTGGCCGTGTACTTCTTGAGTTACATCCCGACACTTCTCGTCGAGCTCAACTCGACGCACACGGGTAGGGACATGCCCGTGTCACTACCCGTGTCACTTAGTGTCGACCCCGTTCGACGATCTCGACGACTCTCGACGATCTCGACACGCCTCGTCGAGATTATCTCGACGTACACGGGTAGGGACACGGCCGTGTCACTACCCGTGTCACTTGGTGTCGACACAACCCGTCAGTCTTGACACGGCTTGTCGAGTGGAACTCGACGCACATGGGTAGGGACACGCCCGTGTCGCTACCCGTGTCACTTCTCTCTGCACTGATTTCTCCCCTACTTCACAAGTGCAGCCCAATTCCCTGCACTTCTCAGGACTCGAGTCAACCCTCCTGCCTCAAAAACTCACACACTAGGGGCCTAGAGCGATTCGGGACGTTACACATCATCCTCGCCAAGTTGTCCAACCTATTGTTCAAGTTTTTTTCGCGATCTGGTGATGCTCTGAATATTTGACTCATTGGATGCAATATACTTAGAAAACGTTTCCTCCATCGGGGAGGGTTTTGGAAGAGGAGGAGGTGGCAGAAATCCGGGCGTATAAGAAAGAGGGGGACGCTGCGCATTGTTCGGGTTGCTCCAAGCGAAATTTGGGTGATTCCTCTAACCCGAATTATAGTTATTACTATAAGGGTTGTTGTTGGGGTTGAAGGAAGGACGATCCGAATTTTGCTACGAAGTCCACGAACTCTTCGGCCGCGCAGACGTTCGGGGGAATAAAACAAGGCGGAGTGGAGGAGGGAGAAGACATCTTCTCCACCTGCTTTGTTAACCTTTCAACTTGAAGGGTTAAGAGAGCAGTGCCATCCACTTCAAAAAAACCAGCCGCCGACTTTGGGCATCCCCGCGGGACGTTCCATTGATAGGCGTTCATAGACATCTCTTCGAATAAAGCCTAGGCGGCCTTGGGGTTTTTGTTGTTTAGTGTGCCCCCGACAGCCGCGTCAATCATTTGACGCGTCTGAAAATTAAGCCCATTATAAAACATTTGTAACTGCAAGCACGTTGGTAGTCCGTTGTGCGGGCACCGACGGAGGAATTCCTTAAACTGTTCCCAAGTCTCATATAGAGACTCAGGATAATTTTGCACAAACAAAGAAATGTCCGCCCGCAACTTTGTAGTTTTTGCGGGCGGAAAGTACTTCGTTAGGAACCGCTCCGTCAATTCAGCCCAGGTGGTGATACATCCTCACGGGAGGGCATTCAACCACGCCTTGGCTTTGGACATAAGGGAAAAAGGAAATAAGCGCAAGCGAACGGCGTCATCAGTGATGCCATTAATCTTGAAGGTGTCGCATATTTCCAAAAAGTTGGACAAGTGGACATTCGGGTCCTCATCCGGCAGTCCATCGAACTGCACGACATTTTAGACCATTTGAATGACACTCGATTTTATTTCAAAATTATTATTCGCCACCGCAGGGCGAACAATACTAGACCCAGTATCATCCAGGTTAGGTCGGGCGTAATAAGATATAGTACGCTCGGCCGCTAGGGCAGGGTTAGGGGAGGCCATAACTTTGAAAGAGGGTTTGCCGATAGATTCTTCGGGGTCTAAAGAAGGAATTCGGTGTTGAGATCGAATACGTGCAAGGGAGCGTTCGATCTCAAGATCGAAGTCAAAATCTTCAGACTCAGAGGGTTCTCCACGGGTCATACACCCAAAGAAAAAAAAACAAAATAAACTCTCTTTTTTTATTTAATTTAAAATAAAGTTTTTAGCTCTTTTTTTAGTTTATAGAAAATAAGTAAAAATAATAGACTCCGGAATTCGAAATAGCAACTCGAAGATTTCCCCGGCAACGACGCCAAAAACTTGATGGTCCGCGAACAGACTCTTATTGTGGTTGGTTCGATGAGTCGATTGTCGCGGTCTTGCTAGATGAGGCAAGTGCACCTATCGCAAGTAGTACTCGATATTCGGTGGAATACGAGGTCGTATTGTTCTCGGGGTCGGTTGACTATTCTTACTCCTCCAGGAGGACTATTATTTTACTGAAAGTAAGGTGAAGATTTTAATTAAGTAAAAACGGAAAAGTAAAAAGCAAAAAAATGATTTAGAAAAATTCGATAAGGGTAACGCTCGGCATCGAATCGGATTAAGACAAATATAACTTTTAATAATTAAAGGACTTAGTTTTCAAATTAATTAAAGGCACTTGGCCGTGGAGGTTCCACAAATGTGAGCACACTTATCTCTAGGAATATTGCTCACCTGAACGCTAAGACAATTCGACCGAACGTTAGTCCGACGAAAGATTCCTCTTAACACCCGCTTTACGCTAAGAACCACGCTATTGGTTGGGGAACCAACTCCGGTAGAATTACGCTTGTCCTCTCTCGAGGTTATGCATGCAACTCTATTTACCCAGGGGTGATCTGTCCATACGCACGGCCTCTCGGCTAGCTAGCGTATGGATAACGGAATAGGGCTCACACATCGATTTGTGGTCCTACGCGTCGTTACCCGGGGCAAACCTTAAGTGCTTAATTAAAGTGAAAATAAAGGGCTTTAATTATTACGAATTATTTTAAATGTCCCAATGCTCTTCGATGACAAGGCTAATAGCGATTAGCCACACATCAGTATGGGGACGGCTTTATAATTTGATGAGGCGCGAGTTCGAGACTAAATGCTAAAGGATTATAAGAAGAGTACATAAAAAATAACAAACATTTAGAAAGCTGAAAAGTTAGCTAAAAAGAACTCACGGACACTTCAAATTATAAAAAAACAGAAACTAAATTACAAAAAAGGAAAATTACAAGTCCTACTCAAACGAGTAGGTGGGAAATAAAGGGCACGCCATTTAACTCTTAACGAGTAGGCACAAATAAAGAATATTACAAGTCCTACTCAAACGAGTAGGCGGGAAATAAAAACACGCCATTTAAGTCTTAACGAGTGGGCGGGAATAAATGCGCACACACACACACTCTACATAAATTGAAAGAAAGCAATGAAACAAAGCTTGAAAATTTATCTCCTACACACACGCACTCTACATAATTGAAGAAAGCGATAAAATAAAGTATGAAAATAAAGCATGAAAATTTAACAGCTACACTCACACACTCTTCATTAATTAAAGAAAGCATAAAGATTATTCTCATACAGTCACACACACAACATGAAATCTTAAAGAGCAAAATGAAATCGTAACTCCTACACTCACACACACAAATTTGAAAACAAAATGAAAGTTACCTAAAAATTAAAACTACTACTTTTTTATTCTCACATCTTACCAAAAATAAATAAAAAGAACAAATTAGAATTTTAAGAGAACAAAAGGTTTTCAAAACAAATCAAAAACCAAAGTTCTTTAAAAATTAAAATAACAAGTTTTTTATTCTTATGTTTTCATAAAAGCTATTAAAACGTGAAAAGAAAATGAAAATAACAAAAAAGTTTTACAATCCTACAAAAAAAAGCTAAGTAAAAAAAATCAAAATCACTTTCAAAACTCTTTTAAGAATACATAAGAATGAAAGCATAAGTCTCTTAAGAAAAGGACATGATGAAAAAGAGAAAAATTTATCATACCACATTTGATTTTGAAATGAAATCTACTACAAAACCTAACATGAAGACAAGTTAAAAACATGAATAATAAACATGTTACACTAATACACACACACACACACACACACACACACACACACACACTTTTCATAAAGAGAAAAACAAAGGAGAAACTAAGGCTAAAATGAAAAGAAAAGTGGGCACATAAGTTCATTCCAAAGCCATTTAAGAAGATAAAAACTAACATTTTTATTGATTAAAATAGACTATTACAAAGCTATTACAAAGCTAAAGCTAAAGCAAAAACAAACATGAAAGGAAGGGGGGAGAAATCTCCTTACATAGCAAAGGAATCCATGGATGCAGCCCACAAAACACACTAAAGTGGCTCAAAAATGTGCACCCTTGGTCGTTACAGAAGTGGAGTATTTATAGGTAAAAAAAATCTAAGTTCACGCCCTCCGACACGGGCGTGTCGGCGGGCGTGTCACTACTGTTTGCGAAGGCAGCCAGCAAATTGACGGGAAAGTGGACTTCGGGCTGGACACGTGTCGGTCACGCAGCAGTCACGCCGCAGGTCACGGTCGTGACGCTGGGCGTGTCGAGGAGGTGGATCTGGGTGCGGTGCGTCAAAAGTCAACGCGCAGGTCTTGTCGGTCAGGTGGAGAAGTCACGCCCCAGGTCACGGCGTGACTCTGGGCGTGTCGGGGGTTCGACGATCGTCGAGCGGAAAGTCGTCGAGCGGCAAATCGTCGAGCGGCAAAATCGTCGAGCGGCAAAATCGTCGAGCGGCAAATCGTCGAGCGGAGGATCGTCGAGCGGAGGATCTTCGAGCGGGGGATCGTCGAGCGCTGGACACGGGTCATGTCACGAGCATGTGACCAGGCGTGTCAAGCAATTTCTTCAAAATTTGTTCATTTCTCGGGAATTTGACGTATCACGCCCTAGTCACGGGCATGACCAATAGTACACGGGCATGACCAACAGTACACGGGCGTGACCGCACTGTTTTGGCAGATATGTTTTCCTGAAAAATAAAATAAAATAAGTTAGTAGTAAATTTTCAAAAATAGTAGCATTTTATTGAACAAATATATGTAAAAATGATTAAAACGACTAAATTAATGTACACAAAAATACGTATATTTACAATTCATCTCACCGCTTGCGCCTTAATGGAGAGTCTCAGAACAAAAGAGATGTCGAACTCGCTTAGTTCGATGGACCATTTGGCAAGTCTTCCCGAATGCTCTACCCCTTCAAAGATCTTGCGAAGAGGATGGTCGGTCACCACCCTAATCGAGTGCACTTGAAAATATGGCCGGAGCTTCCTTGTTGAGACGACCAAAGCGTAAGCCAATTTTTCGAGGATGGGGTAGCAGAGCTCTGCCTTCTTCAAGATCCGGCTGACGTAGTAGATTGGCAGTTGCTTTTTCCCCTCTTCCCTTACTAGAACGGGGCTCACCGCCTCAGCTCCTACTCCAAGGTACAAGGTCAGGTCCTCCCCTTCTTTTGGGCTTTGAAGTAGAGGAGCCTGAGAGAGATGTCTCTTCAGCCCTTGGAAGGCTTCGTCGCACTCGGTGGTCCACTCAAACCTTTTGTTCCATCGCAGCACCTTGAATAATGAAGAACACTTGTCCCCTGACCTGGAGAGGAACCTGCTTAGACTAGCCAATTTGCCTGTCAAGCGCTGGAACTCCTTGGCATCGCGAGGTGATTCCAAATCCAGGGTGGCCTTCACCTTGTCCGGGTTAGGTTCCACCCCTGCCGGAGTCAAGAGAAGCCCGAGGAACTTCCCGCGGCTTCCCCGAAGACACACTTCAAGGGGTTCAGCCTCATCTTGAACCTCCGCAGTGTAGCGAACGTCTTTTCTAGATCCTGCAGGTGCGAATCCACACACTTGCTCTTAATCATCAGGTCGTCGACATAGACCTCCAAGTTTCTCCCCCTTTGATCTCGGAAGACCCGATCCATCATGCGTTGGTATGTAGCCCCTGCGTTCTTTAACCTAAAGAGCATAATTTTATAACTGAAGCATCCCTCCCTCGTGATGAAGGAAACATCCATGACATCGGGAGGGTGCATCTGGATCTGGTGATAACCTGAAAAAACATCCAAAAAGATCATAATAGAAAAACCGACGGCTGAATCAACCAGCGCGTCGATCCGAGGTAGGGGGTAGCAATCTTTAGGGCATGATTTATTTAACAAAGAGAAATCGATACACATTCGCCATTTCCCACCCCCTTCTTAACCATTACCACATTGGAGATCCAGCCTGGATACTGGATCTCTGAGATGAAGTCGGCCTCCAGGAGCTTCCTGACCTCTTCGCGGACGGGTTCCTCCAGCTTGGTGGCGATGGCTCTCATCTTTTGGCATATGGGATGGGTGCGGGGGTCCAGGTTCAGGCGGTGGCAGGCCACGTCCGCGTCGATGCCCGACATGTCTGCCGCACTCCAAGCAAAGATGTCGATGTTGCTTTGAATGTAGGACAGCAATCGCTCCCGGTCCTCGGGACTCAAACCTCCGCTGACCCGCACCCTCTGCTCTTGCCCTATACTGGTGAAGATCTCCATCTCCACCACTTCCTCTGTCGGCTCCAGCCGTGACTGCTCCCAGCCGACCCTTGCTTCGTCCTCCAGCTCCAACTCCTCCCTTACTACTTCCTCCTAAATCTCCATCACCTCCTCCGGCCCCTCCTACTGCTGCTCGACCTCCACGCCCCTCTGGTCCTCTCTCTCCACCGCTCCTGTTAGTTTCTCTTCCACCTCCATTGCCTCCTCCGGGCTCTCCCGCTACTGCTCGACCTCCACGCCCCTCTGGGCCTCTCTCTCAGCTTTCTCCTGCTCCTCTGCAGTCCCCTTCCTCGCCTCCTCTAGGCTTATCCCCTCTTCCTCGACGTCCTCCTCCTGCTCCGCCATCTCCCTCTCCAGCTCTTCTGCCTCGGCCATCCAGGACATGGTGTTGACCGCCGTCACATAACATTACCTCTGTAACACCCCAGTTTTTCAAGAGGCTCAGTCTGCAGTTCAGAAAATTTTTTGGGTTTCTGGCAGGAGAACACGGCCTGCGACACGGGCGTGTCGCAGGGCGTGTCGAGGCCGTGTCGACACTCGGCCCAAGTGTCGACACTTTCGCTCGACAAAGTGTCGAGAGGGTGGCACACGGCCTGCGACACGGGCGTGTCGCAGGGCGTGTCGAGGCCGTGTCGACACTCGGCCCAAGTGTCGACACTTTTGCTCGACAAAGTGTCGAGAGGGTGGCACACGGCCTGCGACACAGGCGCGTCGCAGGGCGTGTCGAGGCCGTGTCGACACTCGCCCCAAGTGTCGACACTTTGACGCTTTTGCTCGACAAGGTGTCGAGACTGGGCACACGGCCTGTGACACGGGCGTGTCACAGGGCGTGTCCCGCTTGGTCGACGATCTTCGCTCGATGTTTTTCCGCGGTGTCGACACAAAGCCTATCGACGGGTGTCGAGACTTGGCACACGGCTTGGGACACAGGCGTGTTCCAGGCCGTGTCACCTCTCGGTTGGTTTCAGGGGTGTCAGGGTCGTGTAGTTGGAGGCACACGGCTAGCCACACGGCCGTATCACTGGGGACACGGGCGTGTCAGATGGAACACGGGCGTGTCGGATGCCCGTGTGCAATTCCAGGCGCGTCGATTTGAGACGGCGAATGGGGCACACGGCCCTGGACACGGGCGTGTGCCAGGCCGTGTTCGGCCCAGGTCTTTTATTTTCCAGGCGAATCGTGGCCTTTCTTTCCCAGATTTTGGGATCTGACGGCTCAGGACTGTTCCTAGGAAGTTAAGTCCGATTCTAGGGTGGGAAACCCTCATTTGTTCTCCAAGTTCTCTCTCTTTCTAAGTTCTTGAGAAAAACTAGAGCAAGGAGGAATAAGAAGAAGCCTTGGCTGTAGGAAGGGTTTCGGAGCTCCAAATCGCGAGCAGAGTCCGGATCCGTGAAGCTTGGAGCGTTGCGAAGTTTTCCATCCGGCTATTTTGCCATGGCAAGGAAGAGGAGTCGAAAGGTAACGACATCTCTCCTCTCGGTCTTTAGGATGCACGTTTTTTAGCATCGTTTTCTTCTAGATTTTTGGGCACCAAACTCTCAAATGAGAGGGCTTTGGTTTGCCAAGGTTCAAGAGGAACCTCCGGGTTGATTGAGTCCGTCCCCGGCATATCTTGCATTAGAGATCCGCTTCGCTAGTGGATTAGGCATGGTGGGTGAAGCCGTAGTCGCGACCGTTAGTCCGACTCGGTGATGTTGCATACGAACTTAGGGATTCGTAGAGATTTTCCGTTGCGGCAAGATGTCGTTTGTGTGGTGGTGCTGATTGTCCCGTTTGCTTGAAAAGGTACGTGTAGTCGAACCCGGACAAGGTTAGCTCCTCGTGGCGGTAGATGGTTTCCTTGAGGGACAAGGTTAGCTCCGTATGAGTTGGAGATGGTTTCCTTGGTGAACAAGGTTAGCTCCGCACGAGTTGGAGATGGTTTCCTTGGTGCGCGGGAACGCTGCAGTACAAAGAGGGATTACGATGTATTTAGTCTTGGTTTGTGTTGTGCCAAGGCGTGGCTATGTCTCTGTGGTCGGCTGGCTATCCCGTGACATGTGCGTCATGTGTGGAGATTGTCCCTGCGAGACTAGTCCCCTTCTGTGAGACTGACGAGAATGCCAAGCTTGGGGCAAGCCCGGGCAAAGAGACCATGAGCGGGTGGGGTCCAGCAAGGCTTCTTAGAATCGGTCGGTCTGTGTTTGTTGGAATCCTGACATGAGACGTCAGAGCTTGCAGGCAAGCCCGGGCTAAGCCCACGAGCGGGTGGGGCCTTGGCAAGAATTCCTTGTGGCGGCCTGTGCGCCGCTTAAGGGAGAGGTGACTCCTTAGTGTTTGCGGCTTTATGCCAATTGGGGAAACGTGAGTACCCAAATGATGTGATGTTGTGCTAGATGCATACGCTGTAGGGTACCTTGGGTGAAGCCCGAGTGTTGCATTCATGTTGCATAGTAGGCCCCTTACTTTATATGCTCAACCAATAAAGAACATGTTTGATGATTGAGACATCCAAGCCTGTTTTAATGCTTTCCTATTTATAGATGTTTATTTGCATATGAAGTGTTGACTTGCAGGTTGGAGGGTTCCCCGGGGTCCGTTAGGGGCGGCCGGGAGGAGATGTGTTGTTACACAGTTTGAGGTCAGCCTTTGCTGACCCACGTTACTAATAATTTTTACAGGGCAAGGATCGCATGCAGAAGCTAGCACGCCGGCCAGAAAGGCCTAAGCCCCATGAAGTGTTTTTCCCTCTTTTGTAGCACTACATTTTTGATGATGTTTGTTTGAGACTCTTTTGTCCGGCTTGCATGCCGAGGTAGACTAGGAGTGCTATGCACATTCATGTTTGATGTACTATTTACTTTTGGACATTTGATGTAAGGCCTTAAGGCCATTTGTTTACTCTTTTGGTTAGTGGATAACTTCTAGTTGTGCTTGGTTTTCCGCTGTGTTGTGCAAGTGTTTTGAGTTTGGGTAGCTATATCAACTTATAATACTAAAGTTGTGGCGTTCGTATGTTGTGGGGCCCCAGCCGGACCCATATTATACGTCCACTACAGGGGAGGTGTTACAATTTGGTATCAGAGGGAGGTTAGATTCGAGGTCGGTTTGTAGAGAGGTTATCCACATAAGAGTAACGCGGGACCGTGAGTGTCCTTATGTTTTAGTCTTGAGATTGGAGACTAATCCCTTGTTTCTTGTTTTCCTAAAGAGTGCAAGCAACGAGGCGGGCACTTCAAGAGCAAGGGATGATCTCTCGGCGAGCAGTGCTACTGCTCCAGGCCTTTTGGGCACGGGTGTAAACCCGGCCGACTTCTGCCGTATGCTTGCAGAAGCGATGGTGGCAGCCCAAGCGGCGGCTGCAGCCCAGGTAGCAACCCCTGCTACACCGGACACGGCGACGGCCGTGCCAGGCGGAGAAGCCAGGCGAGTGGAGCCTTTGGCAGAAAGGGTGGTGGTAGGACATGGAGACCGACACATGAAGTACTTCCTGAGTTTCCATCCCCCGTCCTTTAAGGGTGTTGGAACGCCAACGAATGCGGAGGATTGGTGGGTTCGTATTCAAGAACTACTAAGGGCGGCAGAGACGCCAGAGGAAAAGAAAGCTGAGTATGCGGCGTTCATGTTGGAAGGAGACGCCAAGTTGTGGTGGGTGAGCCTTAGTGGCCGCCAGTTCCCTGGACGCACCCCATCGGTGGAGGAATTTGGGGACGCTTTTCTAAAGAGATTTATACCAGTTTCTACGCGGCTGGCCCTGCAGAGGCAGTTTCTGCATCTAATGCAGCGAGACAAGACGGTGGACGAGTACGTGCAAGAGTTCACACCGTTTGGGTCGTTATGCGGGAACGACAATGGCTGATGATGTAGAGAGGGATAACCTCTTCTACCAAGGGTTGAGGGAAAATCTGAGACAACCCCTCATCTCCATGAAGAGGGCGGGATTTAATGATCTAGTTGAAGCCGCCAGGAGTTTGGAGAATGATCTGGAGCGAACCCAGCGTCGAAAGGGTTTTACCCCCAAGCAAGGGGAAGGGAAGCCTTCCCAATCTCATGGAAAGTCTGATGGGAGTAGGTGGAGGAAGAAGCCTCACACTCCCAGATCTGGTGAGAGGAGCAGCTGGACGCCTGGGGGTTCCCACTCTAGGGGACCGCCGACGTGCTACAACTGCAGGAAGGTTGGGCATATAGCCCGTGCTTGTCAGCAAGGGGGAGCGGGGCAAGAGGCAAGGCAGGAGAAGACTGTGCACTCTGGCCCCAGTGCTGCAGAGAAGGGAAAGATGGCGGAGTCGAGCGCTTCTCGGTTCCAACCGGTGCAACCAAGGGCCTACAACCTTGGACAACAGGAAGCGATCCGCCAGACTGATGTGGTGACAGGTATGAAGAAAATTTAAGTTTAAATTTTGTGCTTCATCCTTTTAGACTTTTGGGGAATGTCTATGTTGTAGGCTTCGTGTTAGTTTCCGGATACCCCGCTAGGGTATTGTTTGATATGGGAGCATCGCACTCCTTTCTTGCGGAGAGCTTCATCCAGAGAATATTAGTTGAGTCTTTTTCGTCGGGAGCTGAGCTGAAAGTGCGCATGCCCAATGGGTCATCTATGACCACCGGGGCTAAAGGGCGCATTTTTTGGGAGCTAGACGGAGTTGTCTTCGCTCTGGAAGCAGCAGTGTTACCGTTAGTAGAGTTCGATGTCATTTTTGGCATGGACTGGCTTGCAGAGCAGCGCGCCAGCATTGATTGTTTATCCAAGGTAGTGACTCTAAGGAGTAAGGGGCAAACGGAAGTCAAATTTGAGGGCCTTTGTGGAGTGGCCTGTTCCCTGATTTCGGCCATGCAGTTGGTGCGGGCGGTTAACCAGGGTGGTGTAGCGCTTGTAGCGTTATTGGAGGTTCGTCTCTCCCAACTGTCTTTTGAGGAAGTGCCTGTGGTGGCAGAGTTCAAGGATGTATTTCCGGATGAACTTCCTGGAGCGCCTCCTCGGCGGGAGATCGACTTCTCGATCGAGTTAGTGCCGAAGGCTAGACCGGTGTCACGTCCTCCTTTTAGGATGGCACCAAAGGAGTTGGCAGAACTTAAGGTACAGTTACAGGAACTGTTGGAGCAAGGGTATATTAGACCCAGTTCTTCACCGTGGAGCGCACCGGTGTTGTTTGTAAAGAAGAAGGACGGTAGCATGCGCCTATGCATAGACTACCGAGAGCTGAACAAATTGACCGTCAAGAATAAGTATTCGATCCCTCGGATAGACGATTTGTTCGACCAATTGGTGGGGTCAGTGGTATATTCGAAACTGGACTTGAAGTCAGGCTACTATCAACTGCGAATTCGAGATGAGGACATACCCAAAACTGCCTTTGGTACAAGGTATGGACACTTTGAGTTTACGGTGATGCCGTTCGGGTTGACGAACGCACCATCGGTGTTCATGGATCTGATGAATCGGGTATTCCGGGAATACTTGGATTCTGTTGTGGTTGTTTTCATTGATGATATTTTGGTGTATTCCAAATCGCAAGTGGAGCATGAGACCCACTTAAGAATGGTTTTGCAAGTGTTGAGGGAGAATGAGTTGTTTGCAAAATTCTCCAAATGCGAGTTCTGGTTGGAGAAGGTGGCTTTTTTGGGCCACGTGATTAGTGGTGATGGGGTGGCAGTGGATCCAGCAAATGTGGAGGCCATCAGAGATTGGCCGGTGTTGAGGACCGTGGCGGAAGTCCGAAGTTTTCTTGGACTAGCCGGGTATTATAGGAGATTCGTGGAGAATTTCTCGAAGATCGCTCTACCCCTCACCTCTCTCACTCGCAAAGACCATAAATTTGTGTGGACCCAAGAGTGCGGTCAAGCATTTGAGGCCCTGAAGGAGAGGCTTATGATGGCTCCGATCCTGAGTTTACCGCAAGGGACCGATGGATTTCAAATTTTCAGTGACGCATCGGGATGCGGTTTGGGTTGCGTTTTGGTGCAACATGGGAAGGTGATAGCTTTTGGGTCTAGACAGCTGAAACCTCATGAGAGGAATTACCCCGTCCATGATTTGGAGTTGGCGGCGGTAATCTTCGCATTGAAAATTTGGCGACACTATGTGTATGGCGCAAGGGTGGAGATCTTCACGGACCATAAAAGCCTGAAGTATCTCTTGGATCAAAAGGACTTGAACATGCGGCAACGCAGATGGGTTGAGTTTCTTGGAGACTACGAAGTGGCGATCCAGTATACGCCGGGTAAAGCCAATGTGGTGGCGGATGTGTTGAGTAGAAAGTACTCGGGGCAAGGAAATTGGATCGAAGCTCATGATGAGCGGTTGGTACGGGAATGGGAGTCCCTTGGATTGGAATGTGTTGCGAGAGGCGAGTCTAGCGTGGCTCGGTTGAACTGGATTGAAGTGCAAAACGACTTGTCCGATCGTATTCGGGAAGCGACTCGATAGATGTGGAGTTTCAACCTTTTGTGTTGGAGGCTCTAACGGGCGAGAGCAGCACCTGGGAGATGACCGGGGGAATCTTGAGAAAGGATGGAAGGGTTTGTGTACCGCAGTTTGGCAATCTCCGTGAGGAGTTGATGTTTGAGGCTCACTTCTCAAAGTACTCCATTCACCCGGGCAGTACAAAGATGTACTTGGATATGAAGAAATCCTTTTGGTGGCCGGGGTTGAAGCGGGATGTAGCTTTGTATGTGAGTCGTTGCCAAACATGTGCCTTGGTGAAGGCCGAATGTCAGAAACCGGGCGGGTTCCTGAAGCCCCTTCCAATTCCTGAGTGGAAATTTGAGGACATTTCCATGGACTTTGTGCATGGTTTGCCTAGATCGCAGCATGGTAATGATGCTATTTGGGTGATCGTGGATCGCCTAACCAAGGTGGCACACTTCATCCCGAATCGGAAAAGCTGGTGGAGTTGTATGTTCACAACATTGTGCGACTGCACGGAATTCCTAAGAGCATAGTCAGTGATCGCGATGGACGGTTTACGTCCAAGGACTGGAGACTGGTTCAGAAGAGTTTGGGCACGAAGCTAAAGTTCAGTACGGCGTTCCATCCTCAAACTGATGGGCAAACGGAGAGAACGAACCGTACTATGGAGGATATGTTGAGAATGTGCGTCCTTGATTTTGGCAAGAGGTGGGAGGATCACCTCTTCATGGTAGAATTTGCGTACAATAACAGTTTTCAAGCACGCATAAAGATGGCGCCATACGAAGCTTTGTGTGGGAGGCGGTGTCGAACGCCAATGTCTTGGGCAGAGGCGGGAGACACCAAACGTTTGGGAAAGGATGTGGTAGTTGACGCTTGTGAGTTGGTTCGGACCATCCAAGAGCGTATGAAAGTGGCGCAAGACAGGCAAGCAAAATATTTTAATGCTCGTCACCGGAAGTTGGAATTTGCAGTTGGTGATTGGGTTTATCTGAAGGTTAAGCCGTTCAAAGGCGTCTCACGGATTCGCCGACTCAAGAAGTTGAGTCCAAGGTTTTTGGGGCCTTTTGAAATTGTTGAGCGGATAGGAGAAGCAGCCTATCGGTTGGCGTTGTCCGCAGATTTGAGTGGATTACATGACGTCTTCCACGTCTCCGTTTTGAGGAAAGCCTTGGTGGAGGCTAGCGTGGTGATTGAGTCGGCATCGGTGCCGATTGAGGAAGACTTGAGGACGCGAGTCCTTCCAATCGCTATAGAAGATTCGGAGAGTCGGCAGTTGCGGAATAAAGAAGTTAAACTTGTGAAAGTTCGTTGGGACAACTGCGGTCGTGAGGAGTTCTCTTGGGAGCGAGAATAGGCCATGCTAGAAGACTATCCAGAACTATTTTTGTCAGGTACAATTTAAGTTTTGTACCTCTTTTGTTTTGAAATTTCGGGACGAAATTCTGTTAAGTGGGGGAGAGTTGTAACACCCCAGTTTTTCAAGAGGCTCAGTCTGCAGTTCAGAAAATTTTTTTGGTTTCTAGCAGGAGAACACGGCCTGCGACACGGGCGTGTCGCAGGGCGTGTCGAGGCCGTGTCGACACTCGGCCCAAGTGTCGACACTTTCGCTCGACAAAGTGTTGAGAGGGTGGCACACGGCCTGCGACACGGGCGTGTCGCAGGGCGTGTCGAGGCCATGTCGACACTCGGCCCAAGTGTCGACACTTTCGCTCGACAAAGTGTCGAGAGGGTGGCACACGGCCTGCGACACGGGCGTGTCGCAGGGCGTGTCGAGGCCGTGTCGACACTCGCCCCAAGTGTCGACACTTTTGCTCGACAAGGTGTCGAGACTGGGGCACACGGCCTGTGACACGGGCGTGTCACAGGGCGTGTCCCGCTTGGTCGATGATCTTCGCTCGACGTTTTTCCGCGGTGTCGACACAAAGCCTGTCGACGGGTGTCGAGACTTGGGACACGGGCGTGTTCCAGGTCGTGTCACCTCTCGGGTTGGTTTCGGGTCCGTGTAGTTGGAGGCACACAGCTAGCCACACGGCCATGTCACTGGGGACACGGGCGTGTCAGATGGAACACGGGCGTGTCGGATGCCCGTGTGCGATTCCAGGCGCGTCGATTTGAGACGGCGAATGGGGCACATGGCCCTGGACACGGGCGTGTGCCAGGCTGTGTTCGGCCTAGGTCTTTTATTTTCCAGGCGAATCGTGGCCTTTCTTTCCCAGATTTTGGGATCTGACGGCTCAGGACTGTTCCTAGGAAGTTAAGTCCGATTCTAGGGTGGGAAACCCTCATTTGTTCTCCAAGTCCTCTCTCTTTCTAAGTTCTTGAGAAAAACTAGAGCAAGGAGGAAGAAGAAGAAGCCTTGGGCTGTAGGAAGGGTTTCGGAGCTCCAAATCGCGAGCCGAGTCCGGATCCGTGAAGCTTGGAGCGTTGCGAAGTTTTCCATCCGGCTATTTTGCCATGGCAAGGAAGAGGAGTCGGAAGGTAACGACATCTCTCCTCTCGGTATTTAGGATGCACGTTTTTTTAGCATCGTTTTCTTCTAGATTTTTGGGCACCAAACTCTCAAATGAGAGGGGCTTTGGTTTGCCAAGGTTCAAGAGGAACCTCCGGGTTGATTGAGTCCGTCCCCGGCATATCTTGCATTAGATATCCGCTTCGCTAGTGGATTAGGCATGGTGGGTGAAGCCATAGTCGCGACCGTTAGTCCGACTCGGTGATGTTGCATACGAACTTAGGGATTCGTAGAGATTTTCCGTTGCGGCAAGATGCCGTTTGTGTGGTGGTGGTGATTGTCCCGTTTGCTTGAAAAGGTACGTGTAGTCGAACCCGGACAAGGTTAGCTCCTCGTGGCGGTAGATGGTTTCCTTGAGGGACAAGGTTAGCTCCGTATGAGTTGGAGATGGTTTCCTTGGTGAACAAGGTTAGCTCCGCACGAGTTGGAGATGGTTTCCTTGGTGCGCGGGAACGCTGCAGTACAAAGAGGGATTACGATGTATTTAGTCTTGGTTTGTGTTGTGCCAAGGCGTGGCTATGTCTCCGTGGTCGGCTGGCTATCCCGTGACATGTGCGTCATGTGTGGAGAGTGTCCCGGCGAGACTAGTCCCCTTCTGTGAGACTGACGAGAATGCCAAGCTTGGGGCAAGCCTGGGCAAAGAGGCCATGAGCGGGTGGGGTCCAGCAAGGCTTCTTAGAATCGGTCGGTCTGTGTTTGTTGGAATCCTGACATGAGACGTCAGAGCTTGCAGGCAAGCCCGGGGCTAAGCCCACGAGCGGGTGGGGCCTTGGCAAGAATTCCTTGTGGCGGCCTGTGCGCCGCTTAAGGGAGAGGTGACTCCCTTAGTGTTTGCGGCTTTATGCCAATTGGGGAAACGTGAGTACCCAAATGATGTGATGTTGTGCTAGATGCATACGCTGTAGGGTACCTTGGGTGAAGCCCGAGTGTTGCATTCATGTTGCATAGTAGGCCCCTTACTTTATATGCTCAACCAATAGAGAACATGTTTGATGATTGAGACATCCAAGCCTGTTTTAATGCTTTCCTATTTATAGATGTTTATTTGCATATGAAGTGCTGACTTGCAGGTTGGAGGGTTCCCCGGGGTCCGTTAGGGGCGGCCGGGAGGAGATGTGTTGTTACACAGTTTGAGGTCAGCCTTTGCTGACCCACGTTACTAATAATTTTTACAGGGCAAGGATCGCATGCAGAAGCTAACACGCCGGCCAGAAAGGCCTAAGCCCCATGAAGTGTTTTTCCCTCTTTTGTAGCACTACATTTTGATGATGTTTGTTTGAGACTCTTTTGTCCGGCTTGCATGCCGAGGTAGACTAGGAGTGCTATGCACATTCATGTTTGATGTACTATTTACTTTTGGACATTTGATGTAAGGCCTTAAGGCCATTTGTTTACTCTTTTGGTTAGTGGATAACTTCTAGTTGTGCTTGGTTTTCCGCAGTGTGGTGCAAGTGTTTTGAGTTTGGGTAGCTATATCAACTTATAATACTAAAGCTGTGGCGTTCGTATGTTGTGGGGCCCCGGCCGGACCCATATTATACGTCCACTACAGGGGAGGTGTTACAACCTCGCCATCTTCGGATCCCCCCGGATCCTAACTTGCACCGCTCCATTATTGAACTTAAGACATTGGTGGAAAGAGTAGGAAACACAGCGAAAGGCGCTGATGAGGGGATGCCCAAATATGGTGTTGTATCTGCTCGGAGCGTCCACTATCACAAACCTATAGTTCCGTGACACGCCTCCCAACTTCACATGCAGCCCTACTACTCATTCTACTTCCTTCCTCTCTCCAGAGAATCCGAACAGCGGTCCATTCGAAGCCAAGATCCTTTTCCCCTCAAACATCATCTCATCAAAGGCCTTCTTGAAGATAACATTTACTGATCTCCCGTTGTCCACCAGTATCCTCGAGACCGTGAAATTCTCCACCATTGTCTTGATCATCGAGGCATCACAGAACAGATCTTCATAGTCTGGCATGTATGCTGACGAGAAGGTGATCTTTTCTTCCGGCGGGGGAGCCTGGGAGGTAGTGGCGACCCCCCTTCGATACATGGTTTGAAGGCTCCCCTTGCGGGTTGCCTTGATCCCCACTCCTCCATGGATCACCCTGATCCCTCCCCGGGTTTCCACATCTACCCGGTCCACACATCTATCTTCTCCCTCCCCCTACTGCACTTCCACGTTCCTAACCGGCGGATCCTGCCTCCCTGCTCCTCTTGCTTCTCTCATCTCTAAGAACTCAGGGCAGGTGGCCGTCGCGTGACCTTCCTCCTGGTGGAAGTCACAAAAGAGCAACGCCGCCCTACCCCTTCTTCCTTCTCCTCCTCCTCCTCTTCTCCCAGCTCCTCGAACTCCTCTCCTTACTCCTCTTCCTCTGCCCACCTCCATGGCCTCTTGCGGCAGTGGGATGCATCACCTTGGTTCCTGCCTCCACGGTGGTTGGTCGAACCTCCTGGGTTCCTGTAAGTTATCTCTACCGAGGTAGCCTCCTCCTTGGCCCTGGGTGTGACCCTCCTGGGGCCTCTAACCCAAACTGTTGTTCGGCTCCCGGGCCCCCCATCCCTGCTACTGCACATGTCTTCGGGGTTCTTCCCTACTTCTTTCTTCTCTTTGCTCCCTCTGCTCTCTCGGCTCCTTCTGCCTTCCTGATGCAGGTTCCTTCACATCATCCTCCGCCAGCCTGGCCAACTTCTTGGCGAACGCTGGATATGCCCTCTCAAAGTCTATCTCTTTCGCCGACCTCTCCATGAGCTCCTCAAAGCAGAGGGGTGGAACTCTCTTTAACTTCATACTGAAGAATCCCGGCGTCAACCCCAGGGTAAAGGCGAGCATCAGTGCATACCTTGGGACCTCCTGGACCAGGAGGATCACTTCCTGAAACCGGTCAACGTAGTGACCCAGTGTCTCGTCTTGCTTCTGCCTCACTGCAAACAGGCACTCCGCCTCCTTCTTCCACTTCTTAGACATTAAAAAACCTCAACAGAAACCCTCGACGCAGATCCTCAAAGCTGTATATCGAACTTGCCTGCAACTGGTGGAACCAATCCCAGGCCTTCTCCTTCAATGTGATGGCAAACAACCAACATTTGAAGGTATCTATCATCTGCCTTATCGAAACCACATCTTCAAACCACTACACGAGCTGTACAGCGTCATCCTTTCCCGAGTAGTCGGACATATCCGGCTCCCAAAACCCCTCCGACACCGGGGCCGAGATGATGAGCTCGCTGAAAGGGCTCTCGCCACCTGCCTGGCTAGAGGGCACATCCTGTGGCCTTGGCTGGCTGGCTCGATCCTCGAGACCATGCCCAGTGAATATTTCTCGCACAGCCGCCTCCCTCTCGCACAAATCTACCGGACTCTCCTTGCCTGGGCCTGGGAAGAGCTCCCGCGCAGTCACGTCCCTCTCGCCAGCCTCCGCCGGGACTTCCTTCCCCGGGCGCTGTCCAGGGGCGTTCTCGCCCAAGAGGGGGACCTCCTCTATCGGAACCTGAGGTGTGGCCCACTCACTTCGGTACAAGAACACCAAGCTGATGGTCTGCAGGACTTCTCGCATGAAGTCCTCCAACATCTTCCTCGTCGCCTCCTCTCCCCGGGTGGGGGAGCCTACAGAACCAGACCCTTCACCTTCACCTCCAGCCATGGGACACGACTCAAGGCTTTCTTGTATCATCTGCCTTGCACGCTCACCGCACCAGAACTGTTGAAGCCAAAATTGACTTCAACGGGAGTTCAAAAACAGGGGTGCAGCCAACACCTACTTCTCACGAGCCTCGACCCTTGACTAGTTGCAAAGGACCTAATATTGACCCAAAGCCTCAGCAGGAGGTCCCACCTCACACCCGGAAGATCTCTGTGAGCTTCCCCTCCAAAGCCAAAAGCTGGGTTGGGAGCTCCTCAGAAAGCACTGGAGATTTGGAGGATAATTAGAGCTTGGTTTCTAAGGAGCCCATATTGGTCTATTTATAGTTTTCTAAGTTGGATCTACAAATAACCACACTAAACTGGCCTGAAATTACCTAAGTACCCTTGGTTGGGTCTGTAAACAGCCAAACTCTGCTGTTCTGAGGAGCTATATGCAGACCATTAAGGGCAAACGTGTAAAAATACTCGTGATAGAAGGGTAAAAACCCCCTTGGATATAAAAATGTGAAAAAGGCCCTCTCTCTATATGGCGAGTGGGAAAAAACTATCCGCGAGATGAACCTTCCTACCGTCTCGCCAACCTTATATGCCGCGAGTCCTTCTCACGGCCAAAGGCCTTCTCGCGCCCCCAGGAGGGGCGTCTCGCCTACTGCAGGGACTTCTTATCTCGCCAACTGCGAGTGGACCACACGGTCCCACTCGCCCATCAATTCCACTCGGCCTACCTCGTCAATCTCGTGCTTTTGAGGTCCTCTCATGAGCCCGAGGTTGTATATTTAGTTCCCCATATTTGGAAGCAAAAATCACTCTCAGGAGCTTCCGCCATAGCAAATAGAGGCAGTGGGTCAGGCCACCCCACTCCTAGGAGGGTATCTGCACTACCAGGCCTAGCCCTTACGTACGCCCCTGAAGGACACACCAGGGTCTCCGCGTACTATTCTGACCCATTGCCAGTCTTTCCATTAGCTAAGTGTCCACCACACCCGCTGAGTCAATGTATCGAAGTTGGTACGAACGATCGTCTAATACTAAAGACCCATCACCTTTATGCACATGCAATTATGAGTTTCTGAGCCATCTGCTCCCCGGACAAAACTGTCTGTTACAACTACCTTCCGAGCCTACAGCTCGGACAACCTAACCTCCCGAAGTATCGGGGTGAGTGAAAGTGAAGTCCTAGTTTATTTCTAATTACTCTTGTATTCATTTTAGTTTTACTGTTTAGGTTAACCATGTACTGCCTAGGACATTCCCTATGAAGGGCTCTCGAGGGCACTAGGAATTACGGTGGGCTGAATCCTCAAGCTCCCTTTCGCAAGGTACTTATTTTTATTAGTATCTACCCAAAACCAATCACATTTAATGTTATACTAAATCTTACACTACTGTATTCTGACTCTCTCTCTCCATAGGGAAGACGATCTTTTGTCGATCCCGAGCTCCACTTAACACTAGTCAACCCAACACCCTTCCTATCATGACTCCTAATGACGAACTCATATTTACCTTACCAAATCAGTATACTATTTACCCCAATCCCCTATGTCCATCCTACATTCTATCACAATTCCGTAGTTTTACTTTATGCAGACCAACCTAAGTTATATGATGAGTATGAGTGGTGATCCCTTCAAATATTCATCCAAATGCCCTAGAAATATTACTGGGGGACTTAATCCAGAAACTTGTAATTTTCCTAATTAAATTGGTATTTATTAAAATTTCTCCAAAATTAGGCCATGGGTGGTTTGAACATCTACTAGATTTCCTTAAGTTATGCCACCCAAAAATTATGAACACTATATGATGCCAAAATATCAAAGAATACCAAGTTTCACAAATTTTAATAAATTTATTAGACCCTAATTAATTAATTCAAGATAATTGGAATAATTAAAGATAAAGAGGGAAGTACCACCAAACATTATCCAAAAAATACACAAACATTACCAGAGCTTTAAAATGATCATAAAACATTACTGACTAAGTTTCATACAATTTAAAGGTCATTAACCTATATATAAAAATACTTCAAATAGATCCCTAGTAGTGTACTTTGTGAATAAACATACTGATAATCTCTTCCAAACGACGTGAAATAATTTTCCAAGCTTTAATATGCCCTAAAAGGTTCTATGGTCAAGTTTTCATGAATTAAAAATAAATAAATAGCTCATAATGTTTTATTAAGTAATTAGGGCAACTATTAAGTTTGTGAAGTAAGTATCATAAATACTAACACAAATTTTACACTAAAACTTCCAAAGCTTGTTAACAAAATATATGATCAGAGCATATCTTTTAAGATCATTCATGGCCATATGATTAGGTAATAAAATCATGATCAAAAGTGCAGTAATTGGTCCTAAGTAGTTTCCAATTGATTAAAGTTGTATGCATGCGTCTAAATGTCACCAAATTTCTTTCTAGAGCTATTCCCCACCCTAAGATCACTTGGACTAAACTCCAAGTCCATACAAGAACATATCTCCCTATGTCCTTCACAAACCCCCAAAGTTCAACCTTTGGGTTTGAACTAGGTCCATAGGGCAAATACACCCTATTCCTCCCCAAACTCTAAGTGAGGTTTTTAATTGACCTTGAAGCTCTGGCCAAAGTCCCATCCCCTTTGGGTGAGAATTGGCCCCTCCATGCTGCAAGCACCATTTTGCCCTAATTTACCCTTAAGGGACCAAACATTGGTCACACCATTACATATTCAACTCAACCCCAAATATGCTGAGATTTTTATCAGTGGTATATAATGTCACTGAGGACCATCCACCAAATGTTTGGTGAATTATGAGGTAATTAGACCCTAAATTTAATTAATACATTGATTATTAAACTTATACAAAAACTATAGAAAACTTTATTCCAAAAATTCCCATTTTTGGATATGTCAAAGGTATATGCAATAGTAACCTCCAATCCAAATTTCAAGTCATTTGGATGGCTGGACTAATGGGGGCACACAATTTAGTCTCTGACTAGCCCTAAGTATAGACTACACCATTTTGAGTGTTGTGGTCAGACCACTGACCCAAATGTATTGAAATCAATTTAAAATAAAGTGGACTTCAAGTGCTGCAATTTTCATGTGGGCCAATTTTCATGTGTCGGCCCCTAAGGGGCTTCTTTAGCATCATTAATGCATGCATGGTAAATGATAATAAAACACTATATTATGTATTTACATATATTAATTAATTAATATAAGGCACTGTTCTTCTTATCCAGAGCACGAACAAAACCCTTAAAAATATGTATTCCTGTAGCTTTTCCAAAGCTTTGTGCCGGCCACCTGGCCACTTCCCTGTCCAACCACCACCACCACCTCCATCGAGGTGGTGGATATTGCCTGACGGTGGTTTGGCCGCCGAAGGTGGTGGTTTCCGGCGATCCCGCCACCATGATTATTCGGAAAACACCATTTTTCCCACTTGCATCGTCTCGTTTGAGCCCGATTTCACAGCCTAATTTGATCTATATACTAGCACAAGGGGACAGCAGGAGAAGTGGAATTTATTTGGGGTCGATGATGTCGGGTGTAACGTCCCGAATCGCTCTAGACCCCTAGTGTGTGTGTTTTTGAGTTAGGAGGGTTGACTCGAGTCCTGAGAAGTGCAGGGAATTGGACTGCACTTGTGGAGAAGTGGAGAAATCAGTGTAAAAAGACACGGGTAGTGACACGGGTAGTGACACGGGTAGTGACACGGGTAGTGACACGGGTAGCGACACGGGTAGTGGCACGGGCGTGTCCCTACCCGTGTGCGTCGAGTTGAGCTCGACGAGCTGTGTCGAGACCGACGAGCTGTGTCGACACCAAGTGACACGGGTAGTGACGCGGCCGTGTCCCTACCCGTGTGCATCGAGTTGAGCTCGACAAGCCGGGTCGAGACTGAGCTGTGTCGACACCAAGTGACACGGGTAGTGACACGGCCGTGTCCCTACCCGTGTGCGTCGAGTTGAGCTCGACGAGGCGTGTCGAGATCGTCGAACTGTGTCGACACCAAGTGACACGGGTAGTGACACGGGCGTGTCCCTACCCGTGTGCGTCGAGTTGAGCTCGACGAGGCGTGTCGAGATCGTCGAACTGTGTCGACACCAAGTGACACGGGTAGTGACACGGGCGTGTCCCTACCCGTGTGCGTCGAGTTGAGCTCGACGAGGCGTGCCGAGATGCAACCCGAGAAGGACACGGTCAAGGACACGGCCAGGCACACGGCCGTGTCATGTGGACACGGGTCGGGACACGGGCGTGTCCCTACCCGTGTCAAGTATTGAACCGACATGGAAACTGTCGTTGCCGCTTCGCCAGGCAGGACACGGGTAAGGACACGGCCGTGTCCCTACCCGTGTCACTTTTTATATATAAGGGGGACAGAAAACCCTAGCCGTTTTCATGTTCATTTCATCCCCTAATTCCTGTGAGAACTCCTGGTGAGAGGGAAACTGCTGGAGCAAGTTCTACCGAAGGAGATCCGTCATCGCCGTGAAAGAGAAGATGCCGCCAAGGAGAACTACGAGATCCATGGCCGGAAATGGTGGTACCGCTGGAGCAAATGTGAGTTTCCTACCCTCTCCCTTGTGCTAGATCTATAGTTATTTTCCTAGGAGAGACATCAACTCAAGAGAGTCTTGATGGTGAGGAGGAGTTTTCTAGGAATGGCCATGCTAAGACTTGTGTCTTAGGTTTTAGATCTCTTCAACCACGCCATTCTTCAATGTGATGATAAGGGATGGTTTCGTGAAGGGTTTTGGCCTCTTGAGGGTGAATAAGGGAGGAGGTTTTCTGGAATGATTTGGGAAGAATCGCCTTGAGGAGGAAGATGAACTGATGTCGTTCATTCCACCTTAAGATGCGTGCAGAATCTGTATTCTCCGCGCAGCGAACTTTGTGGCCATTTTTATGTATGCTATGGCCGGAGCTGGGCTTTCGTCTTAACATGAAAGTTGCAGCCCTTGAAAATACCTTCCCAACGAATGGTTGCACGACTTCTGGCGAAGTTTATAGCCACAGGAAAGTCTAAACGAAAATGGTGTTCAATAAACCTTGTATGCAAAAACTGTGTTCTGTACGCAGCGGACTTCAAGTCCGATTTCAAATTGGATAATTTCAAATCTGAGTTGAGGTCTGAATACGAGAGTTGTAGACCTCGGAATGACCTTTCCATCGTGGGGTTACACGTCTTCACCAGATTCTTGTAGCTTCGGGAATCTCCGGTCGAAGTTGCTGTCCAGATTCAGCCTGCACCTAAATTCTGGGTTTAATGGAAAAATGGATTTTGATTCGGTGGAATTAATAATACAAGACACTTGGCTTGGATGAATGATTAATCATTTGTTGCAGATTTCATATTATCAAATTGAGAAACAATATTATTTAAACGAACTGAATTGGTAGGAATTGAAAGATTGATAATTGTGCACTTCATGTTTATATTATGACATTATCAAATGAAAAGTGAGATAGATATTTATATGCGCATCATGTTTATATTACATTGTCATCATTTGGAAAGTCATATAGATGAATAGATTATGATCATGGACATGTTTGATTAATAAAATGAGTCTTGTAGTCCAATACTTAGAGAGTCGTCTCCCTACGTGTAGTATTGTGAAGGGATGTAAGTGCGGTGTTGACCGTCAATTGTTTTGGTTGTGTTGAGATAATGTGTGGATGGATGGTTGGGCTGTGTCCTCGTGTTTACTTCTGAGGCCCCTTCCATGATATGTTGCTGTGGTATTTGCATGTGTTGTGAGTCGACACGCGTTGTCGTAATCCTGGGTTAAGGATAGTGTGGCAGGTCTACGGGCTCGCCAGTCATCACACCGACGGGAGTTGGCAGTTAGACTTGGTCGGTTTGGGCTGTATCCTCGGTGTTCACGTCCCAAGGCCCCTCCGGCCATGTGAATGGTTGGGTTGTGTCCTCGTGCTTTCTTTTGAGGCCCCTTCCGGGTCACACAAGGCCAGTTCGGGCTGTGTTCTTGGTGCACATCTACCCAAGACCTCGCTGGGCCATAGTACGCATGGGCTCCGTTGTTGTGTTCTTAGCGTTGAGGTGTACGGAGGCCTAGGTGAAGTAGTGTGATACCCGCCTAGTAGTAGAAGTGCCCGTTCTACTGTCACCGCCTGGCCACGGCGGCTGATGCCTGAGAGGTTAGCTACCTGCTCGAAAAGTGGGAACTACAGTCTGTGTCGACATAGCAATTGCATGGGTGTGCATGGGTGAGTCATTGCATAGCATTCATAGCATTTCATAACATTGCACAACAAGATCCTCATCGTATAAGTTTGTATGGGCACTCCTATACGATGAGTTACTTTATGTAACCCGATCCTTAACTTATAAGTTTGTATGGGCATTCTTATAAGTTAAGTTACTTTCCTGCTGTAGATTTCCTTACACATGTTGTTATATGATGATAGCTTGTAGAACTGCTAGATTATACATTATATTCATGTACCTTGCCACCTGCTTATACTCCTTTACTTGCATACATGTTATATACTATACTCTTGTTCCTTTTCTCCGCCCGGTGCCGAGGAGTCGCCGTGGGAGCGGATGTGAAACCACTTAGTCGTTTCGACTAACGGTTGCTACGTCTTCCTTTTTAGGAGGTCACGCTGTAGGTAGAGCAGCCGCAGACTACGCAGCAGGACAGCCAGGTCAGGACGACAGGGCCTGATGTGACGGTACCGTCGATACCGTCGGTTACTGATGTTAGTATTTTGATTACTCTGATGTAGCCCGTTTGGGCAATGACTAGCTGTACTCTGATATTTTGTAGAAGCATGTTTAGCTTCTCATTATTGATGTTTTGGACATTATATATTACTTAGTGTGGATTTTGACTTCTCTTGCTTATTTATTTGGTTGGGTTGGCATTTATATTGATATGGTTGTAGCCGGCGGAATAGGCGTCTTGTGGTACAGGTTAGCCCGTGTGCTAATGCTACCGCAAGGCGGCTGTTTCGGGCATAAGACTCCCCCTTCGTGCCGTGTTTTGGGATCCGGGAGGAGTGGTCTTACAAATGGTATCAATTTGCCACGATCCTCAACTAAGAAGTAATTCAACAATGGTGCCACCCCCGTTTGGTTAGTCAGTTTGGGGACAAACTGACTTAGCGGAAGCAGTGGTGTGCCCATATGTAATTCACATTAAGTTTGTCCAACTTTGACCTTAAGTTTAGCCAACCTGACCACAAATTGTCGTGTATGTGTAGGTTCCACTGCATGTTGAGCCAATGGGGGGTACTCCTACCCCTCCCATACCCACTCAGTTCGAACAGTCTAAGTTGGGGCAGACGCTCACCGCCATTCTTGATGCTTTTAAGGTACAGCAGGCTCCGGTGCAACAACAGGCCCCAAGCTCCAACTGGCTGAGCACCTTCCGGGCTCTCTCCCCTCCCGTCTACCTTGGGACGGAGTCAGCCGTACGTACAGAGGAATGGCTAGACACGATACAGTAGTTGTTGGCTGGTATCCGTTGCCCAGCCAACATGGCAGTGACATTGGCAGTGTCCGTCTTGGACTTACATGCAAAGAGGTGGTGGAAGTCCCTCATGAGCTCTACCTTCCAAGGCCGGATCTACACTGAGATAAGTTGGAGTGAATTATCGTGTGCTTTCTTGGAGCACTTTATCCCTACATCGGCCCGAGATGAGCTTGAGCAGAGGTTCCTTCTACTAAAGCAGGGATCAAAGTCGGTTACAGAATACCAGCGGGAATTCCAGCATCTCGCAAGGTTTGTGGATTATTATGAGTTGGATGACAGAGGCTATGCCAAGAGCTTCTACAAAGGGCTGCGAGATTCCATAAGGCAGTCCCTTTTGTTTATAGCAGATGGTAGCTTGGCGGAGATCATTGATATGGTAAAACGATTGGAGGCGGACCACATGGGATGTAGTAAGAGGCCTGCGGAGGACGTGATGGAAGCCGGCCCATGGAATAGAAGGAGGCGAGACTTTAGAGGAGGAAGAGGACAACAAAGAGGTGGAGGGAGTGTCCACCGAAACTATAGGGTGGAGCATCAAGTTCCACAGCCGCCTGCGTTGCCTCCACCCCCACAGCCTCAGCGATTTCAACAACCTGAAGGGCGTCGTGGTCTGGTGTGCTTTGAATGCAACCAGCCGGGCCACATCCGGCGTTTTTGCCCGCAGCTATATGGGAACGCCCCTCCTGCTCTCCCTCCTGCTCTCCCTCCAGCAGCTCCACGAGGGCGGGGATATATGCGTGGTCGAGGATGAGGACCGCCAAGAGGAAACCCCGGACCGGTCCGGGATCAGGTGTACGGGCTTGACATGGTGCACGAACGGAACCCACAAGATGTGATTGCAGGTTTGATTTAATTAATTTACATATTTGCATGGTCTAACTTGAATTGATTAGAACTTACTAGCCACTAGCAATAAGTTTTGGTTGTTGGTACTTAGGCACCGTGATTATTGGCGGGAAGACAGCCTATGCGTTGTTCGATACCGATGCCTCTCACTCCTTTGTGTCCGAGGATTTCATAAAAGACGTGGATGATGTACAGTACTTCACTGGCATAGCCCAACGTGTACGCCTTCCGGATGGCTCGGAGATGATCGCAACCGCCAAGTGCGAGTTGGAGTTATTTATTGATGGGAAGGCCTTTGATACGCCGGCCACGGTTCTGAGAATGCCGGAGTTTGACATCATTTTGGGCATGGCATGGCTGGATTGGCACTTCGCTAGGATCGACTGCGCGGAGAAGCGGATCTATTTGAGACATGGAGACTCTGACGTCATCTTCCAAGGTATTGGCTTCGCGCCTCGCATGATGTTATCTTCCGTCCAGGTTGTAAAAGCTCATATGAAGGGGGAGGAGGTCTTCATGATCTGGTTCGAGTTGAAGGAGGAAGCGTTGGAATTAAAGGATGTACGGGTTGTGCGGGATTTTCCCGAGGTATTTCCTGAGAAGCTACCAGGATTACCTCCGCATAGAGAGGTTGACTTCCAGATAATTCTAGTATCAGGCGCCAATTCTGTATCCAAGGCTCCGTACAGAATGGCTCCGAAAGAACTCGTGGAGTTTAGAGTTCAATTGCAAGAACTGGTGGATTCAGGGTTCGTTCGCCCCAGTTCATCACCATGAGGAGCCCCTGTGCTGTTCGTAAAGAAGAAGGATGGAACCCTGCGATTGTGCATAGATTATCGGGAACTCAATCGGTTGACGGTGCGGAACACTTATCCACTAACTCTGATCGATGAGTTGTTCGATCAACTAGTGGGAGCACATTGGTTTTCTAAATTGGATTTGCGCTCCGGATAATATCAGTTGAGGATACAGGAAGGGGACACCCAGAAAATGGCCTTCAGTTCGAGATATGGTTTGTATGAGTTCACAGTAATGCCGTTTGGGCCCACAAATGCCCCTTCGGCCTTCATGAGTTTGATGAACAAGGTGTTAGAACCGTATTTGGACATCTTCGTCATTGTTTTCATCGACGACATCTTGGTCTACTCAAAGACGGAGGAGGAGCATGTCGAGCACCTGAGCTTGGTTTTGAAGAAATTGAAGGAGCATGCCTTGTATGCCAAGTTTAGCAAGTGTGAATTCTGGCTTAAGGAGGTAGCCTTCTTGGGGCATGTGATCAGTGGAGCAGGATTAGCGGTGGATCAAGCAAAGGTGCGAGCCGTGAAGGAGTGGTCGCCCTTGAAGTTAGCGGCCGATGTACGAAGCTTTCTTGGACTTGCTGGGTACTACCGCAAGTTCGTGAAAGGATTTTCCAAGATTGCCCTTCCCCTTACCTCCTTGACGAAGAAGGGTGTGCCATTTGAGTGGACACCTCAATGTGAAGCGGCATTTCAAGAGCTGAAGGATAGGCTTACCTCCGCCCCCATCCTTGCACTTCTGGCGGGGAAGGAAGGATTCCAAGTTTACACGGACGCATCATATCAAGGGATGGGAGCGGTATTGATGCAGCACGGGCACGTGATCGCATATGCTTCAAGGCAGTTAAAGAAACATGAAATCAATTACCCGGTTCATGATTTGGAGTTGGGAGCAGTGGTCTTCACTTTGAGGGTCTGGAGGCATTACCTATATGGCGTACACTGCGAGATCTTTTTCCGATCACAAGAACTTGAAGTATGTCCACACTCAGAAGGAGTTGAACCTGAGACAATGGCGGTGGTTGGAATTTCTATGCGACTATGAGTTCACCATGAACTACCACCCCGGGAAAGCGAACTCGGTAGCCGATGCCTTGAGTAGAAAAGCGCCAGGCTCTAGCCCAGAGTCTCAGTTGATGAGTATGGAGTTGGCTCGGATGATCGAGGAGATGGAAATTACTCTAGTATTCAAGGCTCCTTCGGCAGAGTATGCGGAGTATTTGGCCAACATGAGCATAGTTTGTGATATCCGAGACCGGATTCGGGTGGAGCAAGGAATGGATGCGGCCTTGGCCGCGGCAATCAAGGAAATTGAAGATGGGACCACCGATGAGTACACACTCAAAGACGGCCTCGTTTATTTTTGTGGCCGACACTATATTCCCAAGGGCGGCAAAATTCGGGAGGATATCTTGAGAGAGGCACATTCCTCTCAATATTCAGTGCACCCGGGTATTGCTAAGATGTACGCCGGATTGCGAAAGACCATGTGTTGGCCGGGAATGAAGAAGGATGTTAGCTATTATGTTACACATTGCGAAGCTTGCCAAAGAGTGAAGGCTGAATGCAGGAGTCCCGGTGGTTTGTTGCAGTCATTGCCCATCCCCGAATGGAAGTTCGAGGACATCTCCATGGACTTTGTCCATGGGCTACCTCGCTCACGCTCCGGGAATGATTCGGTGTGGGTTATTGTGGATCGACTGACAAAGGTGGCCCGGTTCATTCCAATGAAGAAGGAAGCACACGTGGATGTTTTGGTACGCCTTTTTGTGGAGCAATTTGTACGGTATCATGGCGTGCCCAAGACAATTGTTTCGGATCGGGATGGTCGATTTACATCCAATGAGTGGAAGGCGGTACAGGCGTATTTGGGCTCACGCCTAACCTTTAGTACCGCATTTCATCCTCAGACGGACGGGCAGTCAGAGCGGACCATCAGAACACTGGAGGATTTATTGAGGTTATGTGTGCTGGACAGAGGAGAGCCATGGGAAAGGCTCTTGCCACTAGTGGAATTCTCCTATAATAATATCCATCAGGCGAGCATCGGCATGGCGCCCCATGAAGCCCATTACGGAAGAAGGTGCAGGACTCCCTTGTCTTGGGTGCAAGATGAAGATCCGAAGGAATTGGGAAACGAATACATAGATGATACTGATGCGGTGGTCAGATTGATACGGGATCGCATGTTGGAGGCTCAAAGTCGACAGGCGAAATATTACAATAAAAAGCACCGGATGGTGGAATTCCAAGTGGGCGAAAAAGTGTTTTCTCAAGATTCGGCCGATGCATGGTGTGTCGCGGGTATGTGGGGTGAAAAAGCTCAGCCAAGGTATGTTGGGCCTTATACTATACTAGAAAGGATCGGCCGGTTGGCCTATTGGTTGGAGTTACCACCAGAACTAGAAAATCTCCACGACGTGTTCCATGTGTCGTCGCTTCGAAAAGCATTGTTGCGGCCCGACCAGTATATTCCCACTACAGATGGTGCAATGGCATCAGATAGGTCTGTTCGACTAGAGCCGGTGCGGATTGTTGACAGCGAGACAAGAATTTTGCGCCGCAAAAGTTTTCCCTTTGTGAAGGTGCTATGGTTGAATCATGGGAAGGAGGAGTACACATGGGAGCCAATGGATTTAATGCAGCAACGCTACCCGGAGTTGTTTGCTCAAGGTAATCTTATTTAAAAGCATATGTTAAATTTCCTGTTATGCTCTTCTCCCCACAGCCTAAGCCTGATTTCGGGGATGAAATCTTTTATTTTGTTTATAGGATTTGTAACGTCCCGAATCGCTCTAGGCCCCTAGTGTGTGTGTTTTTGAGTCAGGAGGGTTGACTCGAGTCCTGAGAAGTGCAGGGAATTGGACTGCACTTGTGGAGAAGTGGAGAAATCAGTGTAAAAAGACACGGGTAGTGACACGGGTAGTGACACGGGTAGTGACACGGGTAGTGACACGGGTAGTGACACAGGTAGTGACATGGGTAGTGACACGGGTAGCGACACGGGTAGCGACACGGGCGTGTCCCTACCGTGTGCGTCGAGTTGAGCTCGACGAGCCGTGTCGAGACCGACGAGCTGTGTCGACACCAAGTGACACGGGTAGTGACACGGCCGTGTCCCTACCCGTGTGCATCGAGTTGAGCTCGACGAGCCGTGTCGAGACTGAGCTGTGTCGACACCAATTGACACGGGTAGTGACACGGCCGTGTCCCTACCCGTGTGCTTCGAGTTGAGCTCGACGAGGCGTGTCGAGATCGTCGAACTGTGTCGACACCAAGTGACACGGGTAGTGACACGGGCGTGTCCCTACCCGTGTGCGTCGAGTTGAGCTCGACGAGGTGTGTCGAGATCGTCGAACTGTGTCGACACCAAGTGACACGGGCGTGTCCCTACCCGTGTGCGTCGAGTTGAGCTCGACGAAGCGTGCCGAGATGCAACCCGAGAAGGACACGGTCAAGGATACGGCCAGGCACACGGTCGTGTCATGTGGATACAGGTCGGTACACGGGCGTGTCCCTACCCGTGTCAAGTATTGAACCGACATGGAAACTGTCGTTGCCGCTTCGCCAGGCAGGACACGGGTAAGGACACGGCCGTGTCCCTACCCGTGTCACTTTTTATATATAAGGGGACAAAAAACCCTAGCCGTTTTCGTGTTCATTTCATCCCTAATTCCTGTGAGAACTCCTGGTGAGAGGGAAACTGCTGGAGCAAGTTCTACCGAAGGAGATCCGCCATCGCCGTGAAAGAGAAGATTCCGCCAAGGAGAACTACGAGATCCATGGCCGGAAATGGGGTGGTACCGCTGGAGCCAATGTGAGTTTTCTACCCTCTCCCTTGGTGCTAGATCTATAGTTATTTTTATATGAGAGACATCAACTCAAGAGAGTCTTGATGGTGAGGAGGAGTTTTCTAGGAAAGGTCATGCTAAGACTGTGTCTTAGGTTTTAGATCTCTTCAACCACGCCCTTCTTCAATGTGATGATAAGGGATGGTTTCGTGAAGGGTTTTGGCCTCTTGAGGGTGAATAAGGGAGGAGGTTTTCTGGAATGATTTGGGAAGAATCGCCTTGAGGAGGAAGATGAACCGATGCCGTTCATTCCACCTTAAGATGCGTGCAGAATCTGTATTCTGCGCGCAGTGAACTTCGTGGTCATTTTTATGTATGCTATGGCCAGATCCGGGCTTTCGTCTTAACATAAAAGTTGAAGCCCTTGAAAATACCTTTCCAACGAATGGTTTCACGACTTCTGGCGAAGTCTGTAGCCACAGGAAAGTCTAAACGAAAATGGTGTTCAATAAACCTTGTATGTAGAAACTGTGTTCTGTATGCAACGGACTTCAAGTCCGATTTCAAATAGGATATTGTCAAATCTGGGTTGAGGTCTGAATACAAGAGTTGTAGACCTCGGAAATACCTTTCCATCATAGAGTTACACGTCTTCACCGGATTCTTGTAGCTTCGGGAATCTCCGGTCGAAGTTGCTGTCCAGATTCAGCCTGCACCTAAATTCTGGGCTTAAAGGAAAAATGGATTTTGATTCGGTGGAATTAATAATACAAGACACTTGGCTTGGATGAATGATTAATCATTTGTTGCACATTTCATATTATCAAATTGAGAAACAATATTATTTAAACGAACTGAATTGGTAGGAATTGAAAGATTGATAATTGTGCACTTCATGTTTATATTATGACATTATCAAATGAAAAGTGAGATAGATATTTATATGTGCATCATGTTTATATTACATTGTCATCATTTGGAAAGTCATATAGATGAATAGATTATGATCATGGACATGTTTGATTAATGAAATGAGTCTTATAGTCCAATACTTAGAGAGTCGTCTCCCTACGGGTAGTATTGTGAAGGGATGTAAGTGCGGTGTTGACCGTCACTTGTTTTGGTTGTGTTGAGATAATGTGTTGATGGATGGTTGGGATGTGTCCTCGTGTTTACTTCCGAGGCCCTTCCATGATATGTTGCTGTGGTATTTGCATGTGGTGTGAGTCGACACGGGGTGTCGTAATCCTGGGTTAAGGATAGTGTGGCAGGTCTACGGGCTCGCCAGTCGTCACACCGATGGGAGTTGGCAGTTAGACTTGGTCGGTTTGGGCTGTGTCCTCGGTGTTCACGTCCCGAGGCCCCTCCGGCCATGTGAACGGTTGGGCTGTGTCCTCGGGCTTTCTTCCGAGGCCCCTTCCGGGTCACACAAGGCCAGTTCGGGCTGTGTTCTTGGTGCACATCTACCCAAGACCCCGCTGAGCCATAGTACGCATGGGCTCCGCTGTTGTGTTCTTAGCGTTGAGGCGTACGGAGGCCTAGGTGAAGTAGTGTGATACCCGCCTAGTAGTAGAAGTGCCCGTTCTACTATCACCGCCTGGCCACGGCGGCTGATGCCTGAGAGGTTAGCTACCTGCTCGAAAAGTGGGAACTACAGTCTGTGTCGACATAGCAATTGCATGGGTATGCATGGGTGAGTCATTGCATAGCATTCATAGCATTTCATAACATTGCACAACAAGATCCTCATCGTATAAGTTTGTATGGGCACTCCTATACGATGAGTTACTTTATGTAACCCGATCCTTAACTTATAAGTTTGTATGGGCATTCTTATAAGTTAAGTTACTTTCCTGCTGTAGATTTCCGTACACCTGTTATTATATGATGATAGCTTGTAGAACTGCTAGATTATACATTATATTCATGTACCTTGCCACCAGCTTATACTCCTTTACTTGCATACATGTTATATATTATACTCTTCTTCCTTTTCTCCGCCGGTGCCGAGGAGTCGCCGTGGGAGCGGATGTGAAACCACTTAGTCGTTTCGACTAACGGTTGCTACGTCTTCCTTTTTAGGAGGTCACGCCGCAGGTAGAGCAGCCGCAGACTACACAGCAGGATAGCCAGGCCAGGACGACAGGGCCTGATGTGACGGTGCCGTCGATACCGTCGGTTACTGATGTTAGTATTTTGATTACTCTGATGTAGCCCGTTTGGGCAATGACTAGCTGTACTGTGATATTTTGTAGAAGCATGTTTAGCTTCTCATTATTGATGTTTTGGACATTATATATTACTTAGTGTGGATTTTGACTTCTCTTGCTTATTTATTTGGTTGGGTTGGCATTTATATTGATATGGTTGTAGCCGGCGGAATAGGCGTCTTGTGGTACAGGTTAGCCCGTGTGCTAATGCTACCGCAAGGCGGCTGTTCCGGGCATAAGACTCCCCCTTCGTGCCGTGTTTTGGGATTCGGGGAGGAGGGGTCTTACATCGGGGGCGGCGGTTGGCCGTGGCATTTTTCCTCTCAAGAGAGCTTGCCCGATCCCTCGATCCTCCACCAAAACCTTTGATCCAATAAATTATTTTTGACTGCCAAGGCCATTTTAAAGTTGATGGGATGGACAAAAGTAGGAATGGGGGCTGTATAGGGGGATTTATATTTTTCCATGGGAGGGGAGTTGAAGGGGTGGTTGGCCATGGTGGTTGGGCTGCTCCATTGATGGTGGCTGATGAGAAACTGATGGGAATCACTTCCCAAGGGTCAGGAGGAATGAATGGAGGCCTGGGGAGGTGAAAGGGGTGGCTCATTGTCTCCCTCTATAACTCCTCTATCTCTCTTTTCCTCTTTCTCTCTCCTCCATTAAGCGGAAAACTCCCAGTTTCTCTCTCCTAGTCACCATTTCCAGAAAAATGGATGATATTCCATGTAAATATCAGGCTCCTAAAGTTAATGGGCCACTCAAATTAGGCTTAGCCCAAGTGGCTTTGGCTTGGTTAGGTCATTTAGACTAGTGTGGCCTATTTTAGAGTTGAGTTGACTTTGCTCAATTTGACCTTTTGGGTTCACCCCAATTGGTCCTTGGTGACCCATTGGCCTTCACTAAGGTCTAGGGATACTTGGACGGGGTTGGTTTGACACCTTGGTGGTCACTTTACCCTTAATTAGGGCAAACTGACCACTTTGGGCCTAGAGTTGACTTTGGTCAACTTGACCAGTTTAGTTGACCTCAATGGGTCCTTGGTGATCCATTGACCTCCCTTGGAGGTTAGAAGAGTCTAGGTGGGGTCATTTTGTCAAGTTGGAGGTCCATTAGCCATAGATATGATACTTTGACCATTTTAGCGTTAGGGTTGACTTTGGTCAACTTGACAACTTTGGTTGACACCAATGGGTTCTAGGTGCCCCCAATGAACCTTATAAAAGGCTAGGGATGTTATGGTGGGGTCAAGTAGTCAAGGTAAGGCCATAAAGTCAAACCCTAGGTTAGGTAATTGGAATGTGTTATTTGTAGATCAGGGTAATTTCTATCTTCATACCCTAGTTCACCGGGTATTTTTGAGCTTCCTAGGGTTTTTTCATGACCTAGTCATGACAAAACCATCTTATAGGTCTAGTTATTTGAGGGATGTTAAAAATCCCAATAAATAAATAAATAAAATTTTGTCCCCGAAATTCATGTTAGGCCTACAGGGTTTCTATTGCGTATAACTGAATGTAACATCCCTCAGAAATTGAAGTTATACCTGATGCAAAGAGCTCCAGTTACTTCTACAATAGATCTAATGGCTCCCAGGTATGCTCCTCTTGTCCATGATTTGACACATGATCCTGACCAACAGAACCTTCTTGCGCCGCAATACTCGCACTGTTGTATCATCTATCCTAACCAGCTATAAGAGGACCAATCGATCAAAAACTGCCGAACCATCTATACTAGTAACTTGCTACTCCGGCCATAGTAGAGCCTTCTTAAGAGAGGAGACGTAGAAGACGTCATGCAAACCGGCTAACTCCTGCGATAGCTCTGCTCTGTAAACCAATAGGTTGATCCACTCCAGGATCTTGTAGGGCCCCTATATGTTGGACTGAGCTTCTTCCGCCCACGTATCCAGGAGATTCCATGCCACAGACATATCTTCAATGAAAGTGATATCAGATAAGCTCTGACACCAATTGAATGTGATACCTTAATACCACTTGTAAGTAAGGGATTGATGTAACTAACTCTAGAGGGGGTGAATAGAGTATTTTAAAAACTTTAAGATATTTTTATAGGTTTTTAAAATAGGTATAAGATAAGAAAATATATCACAGCACAACAGAATAAAGAATAGAGCACAACCAAACGACACAAGGAAATTTATAGTGGTTCCCCAATAAACCTGGGTACATCCACTCTTCTACCACCCTGGTAGAAATCCACTATAGGTTTTTGATCTGGTGCTCAGCTACCACAAGTTTTTGTTCAGGTGCCCTGTCACCACAGGCTTTTGATCAGGTGCCCTGTCACCATAAGTCTTATTTTCTAAGGGAGATCTAGCAACCCTTTATGCTTTTATTCAGGTGCCCAAAAACCAAATCAAGTCTTTTCATTAGGAGACTTGACAACTAAAGTATTATCTTTTGAAGCAAGTTATAACCCTGTACACAGTTTGATGAAAAAAGTTGTAGATGTTCTTCTGTGTCAATAATCTGAGAGAAAAATAGTTTATTTGATGCTGTCAAAGCTCCCCCTGAGTTATTGAAATCTGGTTAGGAGTAGGAGACTTTGTTTCAGGGTGTAGGCCTTCAAGTTGAAAACTTCATCTTCCAATATATGTATCTGAGTGATTGGGACGTTGATCTCAGAACGATGATTGTTTGCTGGAAGCTTGAAGAAGATGATGATGAACAAGATGTTCTTTGTATCTATTTCTTGTTCTCTGGTTGCGGATGTTCTTCTTCTTTTTTTGATTTTAAAATAATTCTCTTTCTACTTCGCAATCTTTTGAAATCTTTTAATATATGATTGCTGATTTGAAATTCAAAATCCTTGAAGTCCTCTGCATATTTTCAGGGGAATTGAACAACTGATTTTGTCTTCAATGCATTTCCTCAACTGTCCCAGTAAATATGTTAAGTAATAACTGTAACACCTCCCCTATAATGACCGTATAATATGGGTTCGACCGGGGCCCCACAACATACAGACTCCACAGCCTCAGCATTAAAAGATGATATGAACTACCCAACTTAAAACTTAGACTAAAAACAGCAGAAACAAATAATCAAGACGAGAAGTTATCCACCAAACAGAGAGTATCAAAATGGCCTTAGGGCCTTACACATCGTAAGTCCAAGAATTAACCATCATTAGACAATAGTAACGTACACATGCAATCCTAAGCCACCACGGCATGCAAGACGGATTACATTTCATGGAGTATAACATTCAATCAGAATACATACAAATAATAGGAAGATCACTTCATGCGGCTTAGGCCTTTTTGGCCGGAGAGCTTGCTCCAGCTTGCGATCCCTGCCCTGTAAAAATTTGGTTGTAACATGGGTCAGCAAAGGTTGAACTCAAATGTGTAACCAACACATCTCCGCCCGGCCGTCCCTAGCGGACCCCGAGGCACTCCATCACCGTGCAGGTCAGCACTTCATATGCAAAATACTATAACATATAAAGCTATAAAATAGGTTTGGATGTCGCATACAACAAACACGTTTCTATACTGGGCATATAATAAAAGGAGATTACAATGCAACATGAATGCAATCTCAAGTTTCACCCAAGGCACACTAAAGCGTATGCTTTTAACACATCATCACATTAGGTACTCTAAATTCCCCATCGGCGTTCAAGCCGCAACCATAAGGGTACTCTGAATTCCCTCAAATGTCATATAAATGGCAATCACAAGGTACTATAAATTCCCCCAAACAGCATTCAAGCCGCCACACAAACAAACCTATAAGAAAACTTGCTAGACCCTACCCGTCGTGATGACCCAGTCCCGGCTCTAATATCGGGATCAAGTCCACGGAAGGAGGCCCAGCAGGACCCAGCTGGAATCATCCTGACTTGCCTAAAGCTCTACATTCTCGTCAGTTCTATAGAAGGGGGACATGTCTCGTCGGGACACTCTCCACACATGACTTTGCAATGTAACAGGCTAGCCAGCTCATCGCAAGACAAATCGCACCTTAGCACATCACAATCCCACGCCTTTCCCGCACAAATCCACCATTCGTACCGTAACCTCCCCATGCCCCAAGGAAACCATCTACCATCACAACGGAGCTAAACTTGTCCAGTTTTGATTAATGTTACCGTGCTCCAAGGAAACCAACTACCATCACAATGGAGCTAACCTTGTTTGATTCTATATTGGCATAGTCACGCAAAATGAGGGGGTGGGGGACATACACCATCTCAAATAGCTCCTTGCCGCTATGCATCATCACCGAGTCGGACTAACGGCCGCGACTGCGTCTTCACCCACAATGCCTAATCCACTAACTGAGCGGATCTCTAATGCAATATCATGTCGGGGACGGACACAATTGACTCGATGGCTCCTCTTGAACCATGGCAACCCAAATGCCTCTCATTCGAGAGATCAGGTGCCTGTATGCTTGAAATAAATTCAAGAAAAGAAAAAGATGTCATGCACGCATTGTATAACCGAGAGGAGAAGTGTTGTTATCTTATGACTCCTCTTCTAAGCCATGAAACCCTTCTTTGCACGGATGAAAACGAGCGCCTTTACGTCCTCTTCACGGATCATGCCTTGCAACGACCATTGGAGGTCTGAAGCTCCGTCATTGTCGGAAGAAAGCTCTCTTCTTCCTCCTCTCACTCTAACCTCAATCCCTTGCCTTCACTCAACAAAAGGGAAGAAGATGAAGGGATAAGGTTCTCAACCCTATATAAGTACTCTATAGGAGAGTCTTGGGCCTTAGGATCGAATCCTAAATGAAATCGGACGGCTATATAGCCAATCGACGGAACTGCTTCCATCCTCTACCGCCGAGCGGTAACTACCTACCGCCAAGCAGTAGGTTCCCGAGTGCTCGACAAGAAAATAATACGACGCTAACAACAAAGATAATACTAACACCGCGCGGTAGCATTTTTATCGAGAACTCGACGTTTTCTCGAAAACTCAACGTTCGACGAACTGAGCACTTCGTTTGACGTTCAACGAAACAGTGCTATCGCCAGGTGATAGCTACTACCACCGAGCGGTAATCCTCCAATGCTCGGCAAACAGATCTTCGATCGACACTCGACGAAACAGAGCTATCGCCGAGCGGTACCTAGCTAACATGGTGTGCTAGTGCTCAGCGCTCTCAACGCCTGGCCACTCAACACTCTCTGTGCCTGGACACTCAATGCTCTCAGCGTCTGGCCACTGAACGCTAAACTACCGCTTGGCGATAACTGCTACTTTTGGGCGATAGCTTCCAAAGAATCGTTCTGAAAATTGGGGTGTTACAACTCCTCCCCCTTACGAGAATTTCGTCCCCAAAATTAATCTTCGTGCAGGTAGAGAGCAATAATATTGTTGTAACAAATTTAAACATTATTACAATAACTTTACACACTCATTTCCATTTGATATTATACAAATAACTCGTGATACTCTTTGCTCATGGTTTGTTCTCGCTCCCAAGAGAACTCATTCCGCCCATAGTTGTCCCAACTCACCTTTACGAGCTTCATCTCTTTATTCTGTAACTGCAGAACTTCTAAATCCTCTATGCCCACCGGACGGACATTTGTCCTCAAATCCTCTTATATCGGCACCGTCGCCGGTTCGATCACCACACTAGCCTCCACCAAGGCTTTCCTTAAGCCGAAGACATGGAAAACGTCGTGTAATTCACTCAGTTGTGTGGACAACGCCAACCTATAAGATGCTTCCCTGATGCGTTATATAACCTCGAATGGTCCCAAAAACCTCGAACTCAACATTTTGATTCGGCGAATCCGTGAAACCCCTATGAACTGCTTGATCTTTAGATAGACCCAGTCGCCTACCGCAAACACCACATTCCTATGGAGAGCATTAAAATACTTTTCTTGTCGGTCCTGGACAACATTCATGCGCTCTTGAATGGTTCACACCAACTCGTATGCATCAACCACCACTTCTTTTCCCAAAAGTTTGGTGTCTCTCGCCTCTATTCAGTACATTGGCGTTCTACACCGCCTCCCATACAAAGCTTCGTATGGCGCCATCTTTATACTTGCTTTGTAACTGTTGTTATAGGCGAATTCTACCATGAAGTGGTGATCTTCCCACTTCTTCCCAAAGTCAACAGTACACATTCTCAGCATATCCTCCATTTTATGGTTCATTCTTTCTGTTTGTCCATCAGTTTGAGGATGGAATGTCATACTGAACTTGAGCTTCGTGCCCAGACTTTTCTGAACCAACCTCTAGTCTTTGGACGTGAAACATCCATCATAATCACTGACTATACTACTAGGAATCCCATGTAGACGCACAATGTTGTGAACGTACAGCTCTACTAGCTTCTCCACGATGTCCTCTTTCCGATTTGGGATGAAATGGGCCACTTTGGTCAAGGAGTCCACAATCACCCAAATCTCGTCGTTACCCTGCTGCGATCGAGGTAAGTCGTGCACAAAATTCAAGGAGATATCATCAAACTTCCATTAGGGTATCGGAAGAGGCTTCAGGAACCCGCCCGGCTTCTGACACTTGGTCTTCACTAAGGCGCAGGTTTGACATCGACTCACGTACAAAGCTTTATCACACTTCAAAGCAGGCCACCGAAAGGATTTCTTCATATCCAAGTACATCTTTGTACTGCACGAGTGAATGGCATACTTAGTAAAGTGAGCCTCAAACATCAACTCGTCCCAGAGCATGCAGAACTGCGGTACACAAATCTTACCCTCCTTCCTCAAGATCCCGTTAATCATCTCCTAGGCGCTATCCTCGCCCGTTTGCGCTTCCATCACGAATGGCTGCAACTCTTAATCCAAACTACTTGCTTCTTGTATACGATCGGATAATTGTTTTGTAACTTGATCCAGTTCAATCGAGCCATGCTTGACTCGCCTCTTACTACGCACTCAATGCCATGGGACTCACAGTCCCGCATCAACCACTCATCATGAGCTTCGATCCAACTCCCTTGACCAGAGTAGTTCTTACTCAAGGCATCCTCCACCACGTTGGATTTGCCTGGTGTATACTGATTCGCCACTTCATAGTCACCAAGGAATTCTATCCATCTGCGCTGCCGCATATTCAAGTGCTTTTGGACTAAAAGATACTTCAGGCTTTTGTAATCCGTGAAGAATTCCACTTTCGAACCATACACATAGTACCACCACAATTTTAATGCAAAAATTACCATCACCAATTCCAAGCATGGACGGGGTAATTCCTCTCATGAGACTTCAATTGCTTAGAACCAAAAGTTATAACACTGCCATGTTACACCAACATGCAACCCAGCCCACATCCTGATGCGTCATTGAAAATCTGAAATCCTTTAGTCCCTTTAGGCATACTTAGGATTGGAGCTGTCATCAGTCTTTCCTTCAGGGACTCAAATTCCAGATTACACTCTTGAGTCCACATAAACTTCTAATCTTTACAAGTTAGAGAAGCGAGGTGTAGAGCTATCCGCCAAAAGTTTTCCACAAACATCTTATAATACCCGGCTAGTCCAAGGAAACTTCAGACTTCCGCCACGGTTATCAAAACTAACCAATCTCTAATGGCCTCCACTTTTGCAGGATCCACCGCCACCCCATCACCGCTAATCCCATGGCCCAGAAACGCCATCTTCTCCAACTAGAACTCGCACTTTGAGAACTTTGCATAAAACTAGTTCTCTCTCAACACTTGCAACACTGATCTCAAGTAAGCCTCATGCTCCGCCTATGATTTGGAGTATAGCAAAATATCATCATAAAAGATGACAATGAAAGAGTCCAAGTATTCACAAAATACTCGATTCATCAAATCCATGAATACTAATGGTGCGTTCGTCAAACTAAACAGCATCACCAAGAACTCGAAATGACCATACCGCATTCCAAAAGCCATCTTGGGTATGTAATCATCTCGAATCCGCAACTGATAGTATCATGACTTCAAGTCCAACTAAGAATATGCCACTGACCCCATAAACTGGTCGAATAGGTCGTCTATCAGAGGAATCAGATACTTATTCTTGACAGTAAGTTTATTCAACTCTAGGTAGTCTATGCACAACCACATACTACCATCCTTCTTCTTCATAAATAACACTGGAGCGCTCCAAGGTGAAGAACTGGGTCTAATATACCCCTGATCCAACAGTTCCTGCAACTGTACTTTGAATTCAGCCAAGTCTTTTGGTTCCATCCTAAAAGGAGGATGTGATACCGGCCTAGCCTCTTGCACTAACTCAATCGACAAATCGATCTCCCATCGAGGAGGTGCTCCAGTAAGCTCGTTAGGAAACACATCCGTGAACTCTGCCACTACCGGCATATCTCCAAGTGACAGCCTAGAAAGACGAACCTCAAACAATGCTACAAGAGCTACTCCTCCCCGATTAAATGCCGGTGTAACGCCCCGGATGTTTTTGTTGAATCATTGCAGACGCTTGATGGGTGTTGCGTTGGCTCTGACCGTTGTTTGAGCATGGTTTTCACGCGGGCTTTCGAGTGGCTGTTTTGGTAGCCTAGTTGCACGGTTCCCCAGCAAGCCAGAGTCTATTTTTGGGAACTCGGTGAGGCCTCTTAGGGAATGCATGCACTTTCTCGAGCCTGAGTCGTGTTGCTCAAAACAGGTTGAATATATGGAATTTTGTATGGAAGATGTGGAGTTAGTAGATGAAAGCATGTTTCCTGGATTTGACAACAAAAAAGGGTAAAAAGTCCTTAAGGAAGAAATGGTCTAGGATGGGAAAGGAACACTTTTCCAAATAGTGAAAAATGGTCAAATTTTTGGGTGAGACGGCCTGGGACACGGGCGTGTCCCAAGGCGTGTCCAGGATGTGTTTTGGCTTTGTGGTCGTCAAACTTCGTTCGACGAAGTATCGGGAGGAACACGCCCCCCGACACGGGCATGTCAGGGCGTGACCCAGGGCGTGACCTGGGGCGTGACCTGGGGCGTGACCTCCTTGACTCGACGAATTATGTTTGCGTCGAGTTGAGCTCGATGAATGGGGTACACGCCCCATGACACAGGCGTGTCACGGGCCATGTCTCGCTGGGTTGACGAATTTCGCTTGATGAATGTCGAGTGTCGAGTGTCGAGTGTCGAATGTCGAGAGAGGGGCACACGGCCTGTGACACAGGCGTGTCACAGGGCGTGTCCGGCTGTCGACGAACTTCGCTCGACGAATGTCGAATATGGGGTGACACGGCTTTGGACAGGGGCATGTCCCAAGGCCGTATCCTGCTCGGGTTGTTTTGCTGGATGTTGTGTACAAGTGACACGGTCGTGTAGGTAGGCGTGTCCAGTGACACGGCCGGTGACACGCCCGTGTCACGGGCCGGGTACTATTTGGAGGTGAGGCGGTTGCCTACCGCTTAAGTGACACGGACTGTGACACGGGCGTGTCACAGGGCATGTCAGGGCCGAAAATCAATTTTTTTTCAGTTTTTTTGTGCCGTTCATTTCTCTGATTCTGGATCAAATGGTCCAGCTCTGTTCTGGAAGATATATGACCGAGAAAGAGATTCTTCCTCCTCGCTTAACCCTTTCTTCACCTTCTTCTTCATTCTCAAAGAGAAAGCAAGGGAGAAAAGCTAAGGCAAGGGAAGGAAAGAGAGGAGCAGTCGTCGATGTGTCGTCTCGGTTCAGGCAAGCGGTGTTCTTCACCCTTGCCAATCATGTTTTCTTGTTCTGTGATTCCTTCTTGTTCATGTCATAGTCATGTTATGATAAGATTGCTGGTTTGGTCGTTGTTGTTACTTGTGGAGTTCGCTTATGGTGAAGTAGATATCCAAACTCTATCAAGTTTGATATAACTTGGGTGATTTGTGGTCATGTTTGGGAACGATGTAGTTAGTGTGTTGAGGTTGGATTATGTAGAGTTTTGAGCTCGCGTCATGCGTTTGGTGTGTGGTGTCATTTGCTGGCTCTGTGAGGGGCAGTGTGGTAATACCTTGGTGTCCACCGTTTATTGCCCCAGAGGGGGGTTGTGCTTTGTGGTGCGTTGCACCTGTTTTGGCCCGATCTGGACCGGTGCATTGCACTTCTGGGCTACCACCGTTGAACCCTTGAGTACTGATGACCTACCACTACCACAAGTGCACGTGTTCGACGTGTGAGGTTATACGGTTATGGTGTTGGAATATGTCGTCTTGTTGCTACTGCAGGTTTGGGCAGGGCATGAGGGTAGTTATACGCACTTGGTGTGTTTTACTCGTTGGGTTGGCAGTGTTTGACACTTATTTTCCAGCCTGTTCTTTCCACTCGTTTTGTATGAAAATTGCTATGGGGTCGGTAAGCCACTTCATCATCTTTATGAACTTAATGCTCTATGTTGTAGCCTTGATGATTGCTGAGGTGTTCTTTCTTGAATTCCTCAGGTGCAGGTTGTAGCCGGTTGAGCGGCTAGAGTTTGGTGAAATTTACGTGGAGCATGCCGAGCTTGTTGGGAGAGGTAGTTCTTTACTTTCTTGTACAGACATACATACGTCCCAATGGGTTCGTGTCAGCTTGTTGGCGCCCATTGGTGGCTTTCTTTACTTGCTACATATGAATGGGAGACTGCTAATATGAATCATTTGGATGAGATGATGTTTACTTGCTCTTGGGAAGGATTTCTACTATGTTGCATTAGATATTTTAAAGTTAAAACAAACCTACTATTCTATGTCATGCATACATGTTTTGGTAAACTAAGACGTATTTCCAAACCACGTAAAAATAAACGATTTCCTATGGTATAATAAATCTAGAGTGCATATAGGAAAAATCACAACTAACGTAAATTATTTTCCGCCGCGTACAACAACATTTTGCTCTACTAGGCCGAGGGATACGGCCATCAAACTCAACGGTTTTCTTGCATATAACTGGTGATTTTAATTTAGTCTAGTAAGTCTAAAGGTTTGCCTAAGTGTGTGCAGTTATCCCCTGCACGACGTGGCATCATAACCCATTTTTCCTCTTGCTCTGATACGACGTGCTCGTTGAGGAAATGCGGGTTGTGACAGCCGACACCAACTGCATGGCCGAAATCAGGGATCTTTCCACTCCACTAAGTCCCTCAAACATAACTTCTACCTGCCCTTCACTTCTTAGGGTCAACACATTAGATTGGCAGTCAATACTAGCACGCTGCTCTGCATGCCCGTCCATTCCCAATATCAAATCGAACTCAACAAACGGTAGAACCGCCGCTACAAACGTGAAGTCAACTCCGTCCAGACTCCAACAAATGTGCCCCTTCGCACCGGTAGTCATGGATGACCCATTGGGCATGCACACCTTCAGCTCTGTGTCCACCGAGAATTCCTCAACTCCAATCCTCCTGATAAAGCTTTCCGCAAGGAAGGAGTGCAACGCTCCCGTATCAAACAGTACCCTAGCGGGGTACTTAGATACTAACACAAAACCTAAAACATAGCCAACATACATAAACCATCTTGAAAGTATAAGATAAAAAGATTAACTCAAACTTTCATACCTATCAACACATCAAGTTGGCAGATCGCTTCCTCCTGCCCAAGGTTATACGCCCTTGGCTGCACGGGTTGGAAACGAGAAGCACTAGACTCCACCATCTTTCCTTTCTCCGTTGCGCTGGGCTCGTAGTGCACTGACTGTTCTTGTCTCGGCACCTGCTCCGTGCCACCCTTAGGACAAAAACGAGCTATGTGGCCCGAAATTTCCACACTTATAGCACGTTCGTGGTCCCTTAAAGTGAGACCCCCCTGACGTCGTACTATCCTTCTCCCAATTCTTGTAGCGATGAGACTTCTTATTCCACTTAATCCCGTCAGTTCTTCCTCGTGATTGAGAAGACTTTCATTCTCCCTGCTTGGCCGCAAAACCCTTGCGACATTGGGTTCGCTCCAAATCACTCTCCAACGTTTTGGCACCCTCAACCAGCTCATTGAAACCAGAATTCTTCATAGATATGAGGGGTTGCCTTAGATTCTCCCTCAATACGTGGTAGAAGAGGTTGTCCCTCTCCATATCATCAGCCATGGTCATTCTAGTATAACGACCCATTCGAGTAAACTCCTGAACATACTCGTCCACCGTCTAGACTCGTTGTACCAAGTTCAGGAATTACCTATGAAGGGATAACCTCGTCGATGAAGGAAAGTACTTTTTCAAGAAATCATTTTCGAACTCCTTCTTGGTCGGGGTACAACCAGGAAACAGGAGACCGCTATGGCTCACCTACCACATCTTAGCATTGCCCTCCAACATGAAACTTGCAAACTCAGCGTGCTTCTAGTCGCACAACTAGACACAAGGACACTCATGATCTCGTGATACTCCTATGTGGATAACTTCTTAACGCAATTTATGTAGAACATTCATCCACGAAGACATACCTTGGACACTAACCTTGCTTTGATACCAAATTGTAACACCTCCCCTCTAATGACCGTATAATATGGGTCCGGCCGGGGCACCACAATATACAGACTCCACAGCTTCAGCATTAAAAGATAATATGAACTACCCAACTCAAATCTCAGACTAAAAACTGCAGAAATAAATAATCAAGACTAGAAGTTATCCACCAAACAGAGAGTAACAAAATTGCCTTTGGGCCATACACATCATAAGTCCAAGAAAAAAGCATCATTAGACAATAGTAATGTGCACATGCACTCCTAATCTACCTCGGCATACAAGCCAGATTACATTTCTGTTGGAGTCACCATGATGATCTGGAAGTGATCAAACATGTAATCTCACTGCCAACGCGATATGAGTCTGCAGGGTCGCACATAAGAGATGTGGAGAAGTTGGACGACTGACTATGTTGGTAAAGGTTACCAATCACCGACCTGAATAGGGTTATGGGCAAAGTGTTGCCTTATAGGATCATTGGGTTGGGCATATGTTGCCTTGAAGGGCTGGTTGGGATTGTCGTCCGAGGGTCGATGACATTAGTCGATAATCGTCTTCTGATTCCCACCGATCGGCGAGAATCGTCTCTCTGATTCTCGCCGATCGACGAGAATCGTCGAGAATCAATTGTTGATTCTCGACGATCGACTAATTCGACAGTTGTCGTCGACCGCGGTTCGACGATCGTCGCGTATCGTTGTGTATCGTCGAGCGCGGCTCGACGATCGGCGAGAATCGTCGAGTATTGTACTCTGATTCTCACCGATCCTGTATGATACTCGTCGACTGATTCTCGCCGAACCTGCTCAGTGATTCTCGCCGATTGTCGCCGATTCTCACCGAATGATACTCGCCGATTCTGAACCCTAATTTCGGGTGGTCTGCGGATAGCGGAGTTTCTAAGTCTTTTATGCCTTTGGTATAAAAGGGACACTTAGGGTTTTCGGGATAACACGGGGGCTCTCGCGATTTTCTCCTGTAGCAGATCGAAACCCGACGGAAGCCGTTCCGCCTTTCGATCCGCCGATCCCGATCCCCGCCGCCGACGGAAGAGTTCTGCCGCTGCCGTGTTCGCTTCGTCGACCACCTCTTCTCCGGCGACTGTCGCTGGTGCTGCAATTCCTGGCGCGGACCTAGCAGTCCGTGGGAAAGCAAAGGTGCGGTCTTCTCCATCCCGATCTTCCGTGTGACGGAAAGCCCGGTGTTCTCCCGCTCGTGTGGACTTCTGCAGAAACGTGGATACTATTCCACGTAGAACTCGCCACCAGCAGAAATCAAAGTTTGGAGCATCTCCGTTGGGTTGTGACTCAACGCCACTGAGGTAATTTTTGCCTAGTTTTGCTAACTTCTTGATTCAACGTTCATAGCCCGATCCACATCTCTTTGGGTTTTTCTTGATGTTTATTTTTCCGCTGCGTGCACAAGCGTTGTGCCAACCCCATAGAGAAACCCAACAGTGGTATCAGAGCCAGGTTCCGGCCATGATCGTTGTTTTGGAAGTTTGTTATTCCAGTGCGTGTAAACCTAGGGATTTAGAAGTGTTCTAAATGTCTAGATTTAGTCTTGGTTCCCGCCAAGAACGTCTGGAATTGTGTGGGAATTTCTAAGTGTTAGAAATTGTGATCTCCTTAGCAGTAACCATCCCTCGATTTTGTTTTGGATTTTGAATCCAACAAAGAGAGATGAGCTTGTCTACTGCTTTAAGTTGAGCTGTCTTTGCCTTTGTCCAATGCATGTAAATCTGAGGATTTGGAAATTTCCGGATGTTCAGATTTAGCCCTTCCTTCTATCAAATGTTGATGGTGTCAGGATGTGCACATAAGGGATGCATATGGTTTTAGAAGAATTGTTTTTCTTGGGATGTGCACGTCGATCAAATGTTGATCATGGTTAATTGTTAACCTATATTTGAAATCCCTTCATCAAATATTAAGTGTTCGGATGCCTTCCGATGGATGACACTCTTCCTGCCTCGATCGATGAAGTGTGGGCTTGCCAAAGCAAGGTGCATTAATCTATCTTGGTAAGGGTGCGAGCGGATAATTGTGATATCCCACTGTCGACATCGGGTCCAGCTTAACTAGGTGACCTCAAAGGTTGAGTGCCTAGAGGCATAGGGTTGGCATGCACCATATGATGGATGCGAATAAGGAGTTATTCACCAACCATACAAGAATTGCATGAGGATGCAATTGGCAAGCGTTGCCTACCTAAATAACCGCATCGTGAGAGGAACGCCAAAGCGGACTCATAGTGTTGGTGAAATACGGATCTTGTCCACTAAGAGAGTAGCTCGCATGAACTCTCTGAATTGTTAGTGAGGGCTATCATTTCGAATAAAATAGTGGGAGTATTTTAATTGAAGTCCTAATTAGAATAAATTGTGATTGAAATTTAGGTACTGATTTTATTCTGCATAAATTCTTGTAGAATTCCATGGCAAGCGTTGCACACTCCACGTTGTCTCTGAGAGCCATCCTTGAGAAGGATAAGCTCAGTGGGACAAATTACATGGACTGGTATAGGAACCTGAGAATTGTTCTCAGGCAAGAGCGAAAGCTCTATGTCTTGGAAGAAGAAGCCCCCGAGGTGCCAACCGGGAATTCTTCCCGTGCTGAGAAAGATACTTATAAGAAGTATACTGACGATGCTTTGGATGTCGAGTGCCTTATGCTTGCCACCATGAACTCTGAGCTTCAGAAGCAACATGAGAACATGGGGTGCAAGGAGATTGACGAGCATCTCAAGAAAATGTTTCAAGGGCAGGCTCGTCAAGAGAGGTTCGACATCACTAAAGCGTTGTTTCAGTGCAAGATGGGAGTTCGAGACTCAGTAGGGACTCACGTACTCAAGATGATTGGGTATATAGAGAACCTTGAAAGGCTGGGTTTTCCTCTTGGTCAAGAGTTGGCCACGGATCTGATCCTGCAATCATTGCTGGACAGTTATGAGCAGTTTGTCTTGAACTACAACATGAACGAGATAGACAAGACACTGCCCGAACTCCTAGGCATGTTGAGAACTGCCGAAATCAATATGAAGAAGGCCAAGCCTGCCAGCCCCATACTGATGGTGCATAAGGGCAAGGGCAAAGCCAAGGGCTCCAAGAAGACGAAGGTAGGACCTAAGTCACATCTTGAGCCCAAGTCTTCAGCACTGATGAAAAAGAAGAGCACGGTGAAGGATGGGAAATGCCACCACTGTGGCAAGGCTGGTCATTGGCGGAGGAACTGTCCTTCATATATTGAGGGTCTGCAGAAATTGAGGGAGGTATGACTTCCGCTTCTAATATCTACGTTATAGAGATAAACCTTTCTGCTCCTTCATCTTGGGTATTGGATACCGGATGTGGTTCTCACATTTGTACAAATGTGCAGGAACTGGGAAGGAGAAGATTGCTGAGTAAAGGGGAGGTGGACCTCCGCGTCGGCAATGGAGCAAGAGTTGCTGCTGTAGCCGTAGGAGTTTACCGTCTTTCTTTGCCCAGTGGGCTTGTAATAGAACTAGATAACTGTTATTTTGTTCCGGCGATAACTAGAAACATTATATCTATTTCATGTTTGGACATGATTGGATTTTCTTTTATAATTAAGAACAATTGTTGTTCTATATTTAAGAATGATGTTTGTTATGCTGTAGCCCAATTGTTTAATGGTCTTTACGTTTTGAACTTGACCATCTGATCTGTAATGTAGAAAACAATAAAAGACTAAGAACAAATGATTCGAACCCTACTTTTCTCTGGCATTGTCGTTTGGGCCATATCAACGAGAAGCGCATATCCAAGCTCCATAGAGATGGACTTTTGGACTCATTTGATTATGAATCATTTGAGCGATGCGAATCTTGTTTGTTAGGCAAGATGACTAAAGCTCCTTTCACTGGTTATACTGAGAGGGCTGAGGATCTCTTGGGTGTTGTACATAGTGATGTATGCGGACCCATGAGTTCCATGGCTAGAGGAGGGTATTTCTACTTTGTTACATTTACTGATGATTTCAGTAGATACGGATATGTGTATCTTATGAAGTGCAAATCCGAGACATTTGAAAAGTTCAAAGAGTTCAAGAATGAAGTAGAAAACCAGTTGGGTAAAAGGGTTAATGCACTCCGATCTGATCGAGGTGGTGAATACCTGAGTCATGAGTTCCGTGATCATCTGAAAGAGTGTGGTATTGTATCACAGCTCACTCCACTTAGAACACCACAACATAATGGTGTGTCTGAGAGGAGAAATCGTACTCTGTTAGACATGGTACGTTCGATGATGAGTCATGCAGACTTGCCTGTTTCCTTTTGGGGTTTTGCTTTAGAGACTGCTGCAATGACATTGAATCGCGCTCCAACTAAAATGGTTCTGAAGACACCATATGAGATATGGACTGGGAAGCGTCCTAGTATGTCGTTCATTAAAATTTGGAGTTGTGAGGCATACGTGAGACGTCAAATGCCTGACAAGCTGGAACCCAAATCGGATAAATGTTATCTGGTGGGATATCCTAAGGAAACGAAAGGGTATTACTTTTACCTACCGTCTGAGAGCAAAGTGTTTGTCGCAAGGACTGGTGTCTTCTTGGAGAAAGAGTTCTTATCAAGAAAGACTGAAAAGGTAGAGCTTGAAGAAGTTCAAGAACCACATGTAGTGAATGAACCGGAATTGGATTCTGAGACAGGACTACAAGATGTTGTAGCTAGAGAACCTGCTCAGGGAACACAAGTCCTACGTAGATCTGGTAGACCGAGGTTTGAGCCTGAGAGATATGGATTTCTCGTGTCTCAAATAGGTAATGTGTTGCTTATGGATCATGATGATGAACCAGCAACCTACCAAGAGGCTATGAATGGACCGGACTCCGACAAATGGCTTGAGGCTATGAAATCCGAAATGGACTCCATGTATGCAAACCAAGTTTGGAACTTGGTGGAACCACCTGAAGGGGTACGACCCATAGGGTGCAAGTGGGTCTTCAAGAAGAAGACCGACATGGATGGGAATGTACAGACATTCAAAGGGCGACTGGTGGCTAAGGGTTTCAAGCAAATTCATGGTATTGACTATGATGAGACCTTTTCCCCTGTTGCCATGGTAAAGTCCATTAGGATATTGCTTGCTATTGCTGCGTATTATGACTACGAGATCTGGCAGATGGATGTCAAAACGGCTTTCCTTAATGGAAACCTCCTTGAGGAAGTGTATATGACACAACCCGAGGGTTTTGTATCCCCAGATGAAGCCACTAAAATATGCAAGCTGAATAAGTCCATTTATGGACTGAAACAGGCCTCTCGAAGTTGGAATCTTCGTTTTGATGAGAAAATCAAAGAGTTTGGTTTCATCAAGAATGAAGATGAGCCTTGTGTTTACAAGCGAATCAGTGGGAGCATTGTTGTCTTCCTGATATTGTATGTAGATGACATACTGTTGATCGGGAATGACATTCCTACCCTGAAAGTTGTTAAGAACAACCTAGGGAACTGCTTTTCAATGAAGGATTTGGGTGAAGCGACTTATATACTCGGTATTAAGATCTATAGAGATAGATCGAAGAAGTTGCTGGGTTTGACCCAGAGTACGTACATCGAAAAGGTGTTGAAGCGGTTCAACATGCTTGAGTCCAAGAAAGGATTTTTGCCCATGTCTCATGGTGTGAATCTCTCTAAGGACCAGTGTCCAAAGTCTTGTGAAGATAAGGACCGCATGAAGTTGATTCCATATGCTTCGGCAATTGGATCAATCATGTACGCGATGTTATGTACTCGACCCGATGTCTCCTTTGCTTTGAGCATGACTAGCAGGTATCAGTCAGACCCCGGTGAGTGTCACTGGATTGCAGTCAAGAATATCCTGAAGTACTTGAGAAGGACTAAGGACGTGTTCTTGGTGTATGGTGGAGAGGAAGAGCTCGTTGTAAGTGGTTACACGGATGCTAGCTTCCAAACTGATCGAGACGACTCCAAGTCTCAGTCAGGTTTTGTGTTTTGCCTGAATGGAGGAGCTGTGAGCTGGAAGAGTTCCAAGCAAGAGACAGTTGCTGATTCTACAACAGAGGCCGAGTATATCGCAGCAGCTAATGCGGCGAAGGAGGCTGTATGGATTAGGAAATTCATCGGCGAGCTTGATGTAGTTCCTAGCATTGTTGGTCCCGTAGTTCTCTACTGTGATAACAATGGTGCAATTGCACAATCTAAGGAACCTAGATCTCATCAGCGCTCCAAGCACATACTCCGGCGTTTTCATCTTATTCGTGAGATTGTCGAACGAGGAGATGTAAACATTTGCAGAGTGCCGACTGAGGAAAATATTGCGGATCCGCTGACAAAGCCTCTCGCGCAGAGAAAGCATGATGGTCATACTAGATCGATGGGTATACGATACCTAAATGATCAACTCTAGCGAGAATCTTGTGGGTTGCATGTAATCTTGTATTTTGTTGGCTGTTTGTTCATATGATGAACTGTGTACCTAGTTTTTCTTTTACAATTAATGGCAAGTTCTTTTATTATGTCTTTTTCTATATGATAGTTAAATGTTAACATAATAGATACCCTTAGAATGTTCGCTTCCATGGGACATCAAGTACGTGACTTGAATGTGAGAGCCCATGATTTATTTGAAGCTTCATTCTTAAAGGTCCCTGGTCGAGTATCATCATAGAAGCTAAGGGTGATGATGGTACATGAAGACTAGCACGTGTGTTGACTGATGACTGGTTCTCACAGGTCATGATATTGTGATATCAAGTCATCACGTGGGTACTTGTTAGTGAACAAGTTGTACTGGACAGACCCAACCTGAGACTACTCTGTGGATTGTCATCCAATCGTGTCACGAGTAGGTCTCAATTGACAATGGTGTTGTGATCCTTTGACCTGAAGTCACAGCATTCATCAAGTGAGGAAGAGCGTGCTTTGATGCCATCTAAAGTCTTCCTTGAGAAAGGTTGATGATAAGGGTGGTTGTTGGGCATGTTACGAATCATTTGGGTGTTTGTGTGTGAGCAGATATGGGATTTGTCCTCCTGTATGACAGGAGTTGCATCCATGGGCCCCTTGATGGAACTGGACTGAGAAATGCATGGCCATGCTTGGTTGAGTCAATATGTGATATTGGACTCACCATTCTCTGGAAGTCCGTCCTGGATCAAGAAACTTGGATTGAGCTATTACGAGGGTGACACGGTCCATGCCTCTAGTTCTTTCCGGATGTAAGGGACAAAGGGACAAAGACAACGCTGATACATTGGTCATAAAGGCTTATGAGTTATAAACTCTTATTGCTTGGGGAGCAATGATGCATTGCTAGATGCCGCTCATTGTTTGTGAGGTTTTTGCTTTGATACTTTCGAGATCAAGTGGGAGTCTGTTGGAGTCACCATGATTATCTGGAAGTGATCAAACATGTAATCTCACTGCCAACGCGATATGAGTCTGCAGGGTCGCACATAAGAGATGTGGAGAAGTTGGATGACTGACTGTGTTGGTAAAGGTTACCAATCACCGACCTGAATAGGGTTATGGGCAAAGTGTTGCCTTATAGGATCATCGGGTTGGGCAAATGTTGCCTTGAAGGGCTGGTTGGGATTGTCGTCCGAGGGTCGATGACATTAGTCGAGAATCGTCTTCTGATTCCCGCCGATCGGCGAGAATCGTCTCTCTGATTCTCGCCAATCGACGAGAATCGTCGAGAATCAATTGTTGATTCTCGACGATCGACTACTTCGACAGTTGTCGTCGACCGCGGTTCGACGATCGTCGAGTATCGTTGTGTATCGTCGAGCGCGGCTCGACGATCGGCGAGAATCGTTGAGTATTGTACTCTGATTCTCGCCGATCCTGTATGATACTCGTCGACTGATTCTCGCCGAACCTGCTCAGTGATTGTCGCCGATTGTCGCCGATTCTCACCGAATGATACTCGCCGATTCTGAACCCTAATTTCCGGTGGTTTGCGGATAGCGGAGTTTCTAAGTCTTTTATGCCTTTGGTATAAAAGGGACACTTAGGGTTTTCGGGATAACACGGGGGCTCTCGCGATTTTCTCCTGTAGCAGATCGAAACTCGACGGAAGCCGTTCCGCCATTCGATCCGCCGATCCCGATCCCCGCCACCGACGGAAGAGTTCCGCCGCCGCCGTGTTCGCTCCGTCGACCACCTCTTCTCCGGCGACTGTCGCTGGCGCTGCAATCCCTGGCGCGGACCTAGCAGTCCGTAGGAAAGCAAAGGTGCGGTCTTCTCCATCCCGATCTTCCGTATGACGGAAAGCCCGGTGTTCTCCCGCTTGTGTGGACTTCTGCAGAAACGTGGATACTATTCCACGTAGAACTCGCCACCAGCAGAAATCAATGTTTGGAGCATCTCCGTTGGGTTGTGACTCAACGCCACTAAGGTAATTTTTACCTAGTTTTGATAACTTCTTGATTCAATGTTCATAGCCCGATCCACATCTCTTTGGGTTTTTCTTGATGTTTATTTTTCCGCTGCGTGCACAAGCATTGTGCCAACCCCATAGAGAAACCCAACAATTTCATGAAGCATAACATTCAATCAGAATTCATGTAAATAATAGAAAGATCACTTCATGTGGCTTAGGCCTATTTGGCCTGCAAGCATGCTCCTGCTTGTGATCCTTGTCCTGTAAAAAATTGGTTGTAATGTGCGTCCGTAAAGGCTTACCTCAATCGTGTAACCAACACATCTCCTCCTCTCCATCCCTAGCAGATCCTGGGGCACTCCATCAACATGTAGGTCAGCACTACGTTCGCAAAATACAATAACATGTAAAGCTATAAAATAGGTTTGGATGTTGTATGCAGTAAACACGTTTCTATGTTGAGTATATAATAATAGGGGCCTACAATGCAGCATGAATGCAATCGCGAGTTTCACCCAAGGCACCCTAAATCGTATGCTTCTAACACATCATCACTTCAAGTACTCGAAATTCCCCATCGGCGTTCAAGCCGCAACCACAAGGGCACTCTAAGTTTCCCAAAACAACATACAAACCACAATCACAAGGGTACTCTAAAGTCCCCCAAACAACATTCAAGCTGCCACACACTCAAACTCAAAAGAAACCTTGCTAGACCCCCACTCGTCGTGACGAACCAAGCCAGGCTCGAATTTCGGGATCAAGTCCACCGAAGGAGACCCGGCGGGACCCAGCTAGAATCGTCCGTGCTTGCCCAAGCTCAGCATTCTTGTCAGTTCCACAGAAGGGGGACTTGTCTCGCCAGGACACTCTCCATACATGATTTTGTAATGTCACGAACTAGCCAGCCAACCGCAAGACAAATCACGCATTAGCACATCACAATCCCACGCCTTTTCCGCCAAAATCCACCGTTCGTACCATAATGTCCCCGTGCCGCAAGGAAACAATCTACCATCACAACATAGTTAACCTTATCCGATTTTGCATATGGGTACTCATGCGAAATGAGGGGGGGGGGGAACATACAAAATCTCAAATGGCATCTTACCTCTATGCATCATCACCGAGTCGGACTAACGGTCGCGACTGCAGCTTCACCCACAATGCCTAACCCACTAACGAAGTAGATCTCTAATGCAATATAATGCCGGGGACGGATACAATCAGCCCGGTGGCTCCTCTTGAACCATGGCAACACAAATCCATCTCATTTGAGAGATCTGGTGCCAATATGCTTGAAATAAAATCAAGAAAAGGAAAATATGTCATGCACACATCTTATAATCAAGAGGAGAAGTGTCGTTACCGTATGACTCCTCTTATTAGCCATGAAACCCTGCTTTGCATGGATGAAAATGAGCGCCTTTGCGTCCTCTTCACGGATTTGGCATCAAAACGACGATCTGAGGTCTGAAGCTCCGTCAATGGCGGATGAAATCTCTCTTCTTCCTCCTCTCACTCTAACCTCAAACCCTAGCCTTCACTCAACAAAAGGGAAGAAGATGAATGGATTAGGTTTTCAGCCATATATAAGCACTCTGGAGGAGATTCTTGGGCCTTGAATCAAATCCTAAATGAAATTGAACGGCTATAAAGCCAAACGACAGAACCTCTTACGTCTGCTACCACCGAGCGGTAATTACCTACCGCCGAGCGTTAGGTTCCCAAGCACTCGGCCAAGAAATAATGTGACAATAATGCCGGTGATAAGACTAATGCCGTACGGTAGAAATTTTCTTGAGAACTCAACGTTTTATCGAAAACACAGCGTTCGACGAACTGAGCACATCATTTGACGTTCGACAAAACAGGGCTATCGCTAGGAGATAACTACTAACACTGGACAGTAATCCTCCAGCGCTCGATGAATAGATCTTCGATTGATGCTCGACGAAACAGAGCTATCACCGAGCGGTACCTAACTTACGTCGGGCGCTAGCACTCAATGCTCTCAACGCATGGCCAGTCAATGCTCTCAGCGCCTGGCCACTCAATGCTCTGAGCGCCTGGCAACTCAATGATAAGCTACTGCCGGGCGATAACTGCTACAGCCGGGCAATAGCTTCAAAAGACTCGTTCTGAAAATTGGGGAATTATAATAACTCTATGAAATCCCTAATTAATCCTGCCAAGAAACGACTATATTCTTGAGAATATTAAGCATTAATTATCAGAGTATTACTGTCTTAATTACTGAAATTAAACTTACTTAGTCGATCTGAGAATATGTAGAGAAGATAGTCGAACAGAATATGGATGGAGTTAGTCGAACTCAGTAATGTTTTCGTCGAACTGAGCTCCAAGTTCATCGAGCTGATAATTCTCCTTCATCGAGTTGAGCTCCAAGATCGTCGAGATGAAAAAATGTACTTGCCAAACTGAGCTCCAAGTTCTTCAAGCTGAAAAATGTACTTGCCAAACTGATCTCCAAGTTTTTCGAGCTGAGAAGGCACTTCGTCGATCTGAGATCCTGATATAAGCTCACAGTTCATCGACCTGAGCAAGACTTTCGTCGAGCTCGACTCAGAGAAGGAACTTAGAGTTCATCGATCCGCGATCGACTATCGTCGAGCTGAATTGAGCTATCGTCAAATTCCTTTTTCTGCAATATTCAATCTGCCTTGTCTCTTAAGTCTTAAGTCTCTAAAGTCTTCTAAATGTAGGTCTCAGTGATCTAACCTAATGTGGTAGACCTTAAGCCTGAAACTAACATATGACCCTAGACTATACATGATGGGTCATCAATCCTAATAATGAACCTAGACCAAATCACAAGTAGGGTTCCAATAATCTCCCACTATTTGGGTGAAGTCACTATGCAAAATCAAAATGAACAAAATCACAAAGTAATAAAAAAATATCTAACAGAATTATAAAACATTCAGCAGATATGAACAACTATGCCTTGTGAGTTTACATATAGCAAAAATAAAAATTCAAAATGCAAAATCAGAGAGTTATCATTGATCCTTTGAAGCATCTGAAGAGGAAGTAGGTTTTGTGAAATAATCTTTCTTCTGGGAGTCTCTGCTTCTCATTGGGTCATCTTCATGTATTGAGCACCAAGAATTTTTACTGATGCAGCTTTGGGAACTACAGCTTCTGGATGCAAATTCATACAGGTGTCAACATTGAAAAGATTTTGTACCTGATATTTCTCCAGTTCTTTCTTCTTGTAAGATGACATAGTAGAGAATTGAGAAGAATATTTTCCTTCCTCCTTGGCCTTCCTTATCTGGGATAGAGCTATCGGCTCATTGAACTTGGCCATTCTATAGTTTGGATCCAATTCTGGATCATAAGCTGGAGAAGGAGGTCTCTATGAACTTGATTCTTCTTTTTGATTAGCTTCAAGTGTCTATTAGCTGCTTTGCTTCTTATATTGTTGTTTATTGCCCTGGGAGTTGTGCTGCTGCTTGCTGCTGCTCTAAAATGGTCTGGTAGAATGATAAGATGTAGACCTTTATACTTGAGAAATGTTACCTGCTGATTCTGTAGCAGGAGGAGGAGGACATCTCCTGGATTGTGGTGGTGGAGAGTATCTCCTACTCTTCTTCCTAGATTTCATTTCATTCTTTGAGTACCTCATCCAGTGAGAAGTGTCTGGAGTGAAATTAATGTTGTGCAGGATGTAGTAGGGTGTATTAGCAGTAGGACAGGATTTAGGAGCAACCTTTATTGGAGCCTTTCTCTTCTTAAACATCCTTTTCTTGGAACTGGAGTCATCTGACTCATCAGATTCATCATCATCATCATCAGATTCATCACCAAGGTTATCATATAGAGCGTTGATCTGTTTAAGCATTTCCTTATAAAGTACAGGATGAGCCTGTGGCAGTATGTTTGGGTCCATTATTTCAGTCTATGGCTGTTCAGCTACATACCCTTGTTCAGTCTGAGGCTGTACTTGATTTTTTGGCTCTATTATTTTTGTATCTATATCCTTAAACATGAGATCATCAAGATTAGGGATGAGGGATTCATCCCAGCCAAATATTGTAGGAGAGAAATCCTTTGGCTCTGTGGTATTCATTTGCTTTATAATATTTTCTTTAACTACAAAATTAGTCCTTATTTGCTCCAATACTTCGGGACATATAAGAGATGTGTAACTGACTATTGCTTTAGAGCAAGTGGAGAAATCAAGAAGGCTGCTGTAAATTATATCAAAAGAATAAAGTAAAGTGGGAAGATGAACTGTGGGATTAAGAAAAAATCACCAACAGTGATTATTACTTGAATTGAGAAATCAATTTCATCTTCTTCTGTACAAACTTGAATCATTTCTATATCTGTCTCTGTAACTGCATCTACTGCTGGAATTTCTTTAGGAACCTCTCTTTAAATTTCTAGAGCTTCTTCCTAGAACATCTGTAACACTCAAATCCCAAATTTGGGTTCAGGTTGGGCGATACGGCCTGGGACACGGGCGTGTCCATGGTCGTGTTCTGCTCGGGTTGAGCAGCTTGTCGAGTGCTTGATGAAATGCACTCGACGAGTTTTCTAGACGGAACATACCCAGTGACACGGGCGTGTCCGGGGGCTTGTTCGATGCGTGTTCAACGAACATCACTCGAGTATATGCGCTCGACGAATTCTCGAGCGAGAGGAAACAAGTCCTGTGACACGGGCGTGTTACATGGTCGTGTCCTGCTCTATATGTACTCGAGTGGGTCTCGAGGGGCTGTCTCGAGTAGGTCATAATTGTCTCGAGTATGGGTGGGATACGGGCGTGTCAGCCATGTGACACGGGCACGTCCTGACCAATTACTCAAGTGGTTCTCTTGAGTAGGTCTCGAGTGGGTCTCGAGAGCTAGATACGGGGGTGTTTGAAGGTACATGTCCTATGACACAGGAGGTTCACATACCGTGCCCAGTTTTGGATAAGTCGATCGTGTGTCGCTTAAGGTACACACCCTATGACATGGGCGTGTCACAGGGCGTGTCAGACCCAAAATAGATGTTTTCAGGAAAATTTATAGTAATTCGTTTCCTTCCTCTGGGATCTGATGGCCCAGATTACTCCTTGCTGCTTTAAGGCCAAAAGTGAGAAGAGAAGTCTCACTTTTATTTTGGCCATTCTCTTTCTAAAAGAGTTAGAGAGAATGGAGAGCAAGGAGGAGGAGGAGGAGGAGGAAGAGAAGGGATCCGGCTACCGGTGGAGCTTATGAGTTCCGAGCTAAGGTCCGAGGCCATATTTGTGGAGGCAAAGCTACTGCGGTGCTTTCCAACTGGCTAGAATGCCATGGCTCCAAAGAGGTCGTTAAGGGTAACGATCTTCCTTCTTGGACATGTGAAGTCCTTCCTTTTTGGCATGTGTATGGATTTGCCCCACTAGAGGGTGGCTTGCGAAGAGATTTTCTTGGGTTGATTCTTGCAATCCCTAATAATTTTGCATATAGATTCAGAACTATATATTACAGAATAGGCATGTTGTGTGAAGCCCATCTGGACAGGTTGGTCTGGATTGGTGATGTTGCATTTGTACAGCGGAGAAGACTCTGTGGTTAAACATGTAGTTTATGGAATCGATGGGTTGGACTTGTGAAGGGAAGTAACAAGAAGTACCGGAGTGGTAGCCCAGGAAAAGACCTTTGTGATGCTTGAGATTTCAATGGGTTGTGCCTGTGAAGGGCAGTAGCAGGAAGTATTGGAGTGGTAGTCCAGGAAAATACCCTTGTAATGCTTGTGATGTGTGCTATGGCAAGACTAGTTTTCTGGCACTACATTATGCTGCAGGCTTTAGGAGGAGTTGGGTGCATAAAGTGAGTTTTGCGAAACCTGCTAAGCGATCGTGAAGGACGCTAGCATGAACTCCCCTTGTTTATTGTGAAGCTAGTCCGTGGTGGATATTGTTGCTATTGTGAAGCCAGTCTGTGGTGTACATTGCGGTTATTGTGAAGCCAGTCCTTGGTTGATAGTGCAGTTATTGTGTGCTTGATGAGCTCTTGAAAAGGCCTCATGCCGAACAGGAAACGTGAAACCGACCCACACCTTATATGTAGCCTCGAGTACATTGCTATTCAGTGATGGAAAGGCGACTTGAGCAATGGGGGTGGTTGATCCGTACCTATGTTATGTCCATCTGACTCGAAGACCTAAAAGTGTGGTCAGTTGGAGCGCATAATGAGACCCTCAGGCCTGCGTGCCGAAAAGACTAAATGCTCAATTTTATCGTTGGGTTTCAGCCCTGGAATGGTGGTGGGACCCTGGTTCGTCGGTACACCAAGAATGTGCCATGAGTGCACGGATCGTCGGGCCGTATGGCGGACGATTGTGATGGATTCTTTGTGCGTGAGAGCACAACGTGTGATATTTATATATCTTCCTATGAACTGCTATGTCAGCTGGGAAGGAGTACCACTACCCCGGGAAAGGGGTAGGGTCGTTATAAATTGGTCAGCTGAATGCTGACCGTTGCTTTGTTTGTCACCGTTTGGTAGGTTGTCCTTGTACAGGTGTTGGAGAGCCGAGTGAGACTCATAAGGGCTGAAGTCCCTACTGTTACTATTGTTGCTGCTGCTATCCCTTAACGACAAAGTAAAGAATATTGTGTTTTGTTCATGTGTGGCCGGCCTGCGCACCGATGTTTGAAATCCACTTTTGTAAAGAGCAACTGTAAGACCATAAGGCCAAACGATGATGTATTTGTGTACATTCCTGCGAGAGTTGATATATAAAATATTGCTGTTTATATATAGTGGAGATTCATGGTTGGAGTTCAAGTTTATTGTTACAATCTTCTGCTAGCATGCTCTGAGTTAGGATGCGTTTGTGTTATGCTATTAACCTGTAACTTCCCCGCATGTTCTCTGGCATATGGTGTGGGGCCCCAGCCGGACCTTCTATTATATGTTATCTGAACGGTTGGAGACGTTACAACATCTCCCCTTGCCTGGTTTTAGAGAGACAAACCCCTAAAAGAAGGTACAGTGGAGAAAGAAGCAAGCTACGAATAGAGTGTAGAGATGGTAGCAACAAATGGAGCAATTGCTTCTGCTATCAGCTTCTTGAGGGTAGGAGTAATAAGCTCAAGAATGTGTGCTGATGTAGAAGAAGAGGGCATGAAGCATGTTGGATAGAATGGTAGTGGGATGGATGATGTTGGAATGTCTGTTGGAATTGTGGAGGTTGTGACATCATGGAGTATAGTATCTTCCTAAATATGGGAATATGATGGAGATGGTTGTGGAGATGGTTGTGGAGATAAAGATGATAGTAAATCAAAATTAATAGATGACAAAAGTGGATCAATATATGGTGTATCATCAATTTGTGATGGTTGATGTGATGGTAGAGGAGATTGAGGAGGTGGAGATGGTGTTTCCTCAGTAATGTGGATTGGTGAGGGTGGTCTGGATGGTGAGACAGACGGGATGGAAGTAGAAGGCGTGTCTGTAGATGGTTGTTGAGTTGTAGTAACATCAACAAGGGGAGTTGATGAAGGAAATATTGGATGGGGAGTTGATGAAGGAAATATTGGATGATGTGGAGATGAAGAGGAGTTGATGAAGGAAATATGAGGAGCAGGGGTTTCTTCAGGGGTTGGTGAAGTTGCTATTGCAGCCCCAGTGTCCTCAAAAGCTGTCTTGGAAGAGGAAGCCCTGGAGGCCTTTGGGATAATCCTCTCCCATCTATCAAAGAGGCTAGAGGTAAGCCTCTTAGAGGCATTTATAAAAATGGTCTGGGAGACCAGTAATTCTGGAACCTTTGCATGTAAGAAGATTCCTATAATTCTTCCAAAGCTCACATCCTTCTTACTTATTTTTTTCTTAATCAAATCAAATATAATATCTCCCCAGTTTATAGATTTTTGATTAACTAGGGCATAAATCAGGAGAAATTGGTGTCTGGTAATATAATCATGGGTTGAGGGTTTACCCAAGATTACCTTCCCAACTTTATCTTCCAAGAACTTATATTTAGCAGATAAGTTCTTCTTCAACAATTTGTTAGGGTTTCCCTGGGAGTGACCCATTATAAATAGCATATCCTCAACTCAGTTCTAGTTAATTCAATATCATCTTCCCAATTGACAAATCCAAAAATTTTAGTCAGAACAGCAGGGGTAAGAGAAACCTATTTTCCAGAGATTGTTCCAGTAATAGAGGTTTGATCTTGAATGTTTGCTGTGAAAACCAATTCTTTGATCTCTTGAATTGGGAGTTTGAACCTTAGTGTCATAAACTGTCTCAACTGAGGTGCTTCAAACAACTGAAGAATATTCCTGAAGACTTGATTGGAGTGATTGAAAGAGTCGATGTCAATGTCGAATCCTGCATCAAACTTCATTTCAGGGAGAGTCGCTGTTGAAATCGCCATGCCTGCAAAAGCAGGTGATCAAGTGCATGGGAACTAGAAAGCGCGGGATGGAGTTTGATGAAAACCTTATTATAAGTTTTTATAAGATGAAAAGTCAAACTCCGTCCAACGAAACATTAAAAACTTCAAACTCAGTTTGACAAAAAATCATATAAGGAAAGAAAAACATCGACCTAAGTTAGAAGAGGGGGATAACAGTTCGTCATTTTCCGTCCGACGAAAAGAATTTCTAAAACAAGCTTCATCGATCTCTGCTCGACGAAAAATTTTCTGAAACAGATTCGTCGATCTCCGTTTGATGAATAGTTTCATAAAGGAGAGTTCGTCGATCTCCGTTCGATGAACACTCAACAAAGCATTCAGAGTTCGTCAATCTCCGTTCGACGAAAAATGAACAGTTCGTCGATAAGAGAAAGAAATTAAATTAAAGCGTCTCCATTGAGCATACTTAGCTGATTTAGGAAGAACAGATGTTTCTTTTCATCTAAGGGTTTAGTGAAAATATCTGTCATTTGTAAATCAGTAGAGATAAATACAAGTTTAATTTTATTTTTTTCTACACAATCTCTAATTAAATGATGTCTTATTTCTATATTCTTTGTTCTACTATGATGTACTGGATTTCGTGTAATTGAAAAAGCATTGTTGTTATCACAATAGATCGTTGAATTATTTAAGTTGAAACCATAATCCAGAAGCTGATTTTGAATTAACAAAATTTGTGAACAACATCTATCCGCTGCTATATATTCAGCTTCAGCAGTTGATGTTGACATAGAAGTTTGCTTTTTGCAAAACCAGGACAGAAGCATATTACCAAGGAACTGACAAGTTCCTGATGTGCTTTTCCTTTCCGCTCTACATCTAGCAAAGTCAGCATCGAAATATCCAATTAAATCAAATTTTGACTCAGTAGGATACCATAGTACTTGATTAGGACAATCCTTTATATATCTTAAAATCCTTTTTAATAAAATAAGATGTGATTCTTTTGGATTTACCTGAAATCTAGCACAAATACAATTATCAAAAATGATATCAGACCTACTAGCTGTAAGATACAGTAAGGACCCAACAATAGCACTATATATTTGCTGATCAACTAGTTTGCCCTGATCATCAAAATCAAATACAACATTGGATGACATGGGTGTTTTCTTGGCCGATACATCAGTCATCCCAGATCTTTTGAGTTGCTCTTTAGCATATTTTGACTGGGATATAAAGATACCATCTCGGGATTGCTTCACTTGGAGACCAAGGAAGTATGATAGTTCACCCATGCTACTCATTTCAAACTTCAAATGCATCAGGTTAGAAAACCTTTTGCAAAGTTTGGAATCAGTAGAGCCAAATATTATATCATCTATATAGATTTAAACTTGAAAATTTTTTGATTTATGAAGTCTAATGAATAATGTTCTATCTATAATGCCTCTAATGAACTTATGTTCTAAAAGAAAGCTAGCAAAGGTCTCATACCAAGCTCTTGGAGCTTAGTTTAAACCATAAAGAGCTTTATGTAGTTTGAAAACATAAGATGGATGAGTTGAGGAGATAAAACCTGGAGGTTGTTCAACATAAACTTCCTCTTTTAATTCACCATTGAGGAATGCACTCTTGACATCCATTTGATAAATCTTTAACTTCTGATAGGCAGCATATGCAAGAAATATCCTTATTGCTTCAAGTCTTGCAACAGGTGCAAAGGTTTGATCATAGTCAATGCCTTCTTCCTGTGAATATCCTTGAGCTACCAATCTTGCTTTGTTCCTTATAATTGATCATTGTGCATCCAATTTGTTCCTATAGACCCATTTAGTTCCAATGTCTTGGTAGTATTTAGGTCTTGGAACTAAATCCCAAACTCTGCACCTCTCAAATTGATTGAGCTGCTCTTGCATTGCAATAATCCAGTGGTGATCTTGCTTTGCATCTTTTATGGATTGAGCCTCAAGTTGAGAAATGATGCTAGCATGCATCAAATCTTGGTTAAGTTGATTCCTTGTTTGCACACCAGCTGATATGTCTCCAATCACTTGAGATATGAGGTGATCGCCAAGTGTGACAAGATTAGAAGGAGGAGTTGGTTGTTCAATAGCTTGTGGAATTAATTCCTCTTGTGGAATTATAGTTGTTGTTGTTGGTTCAACTGCTTCAACTAGTTATTCTTCACTTTCTTCATCAATCTGTCAAAAAGGATGCAATATAACCTCTAGGGTAAGGTTTAAATCATCCAACTTCTCACACAGATGGGATACCTGCAAAGTTTCTATGGTAGAAGAATTCTTCTCCTTGTAAAACATGTTTGCTTCATCAGAGGAAATATGTACAGATTCTTCTATTTTTAGTGTTAACTTATTAAATACTCTATAAGATTTGCTGACTTGGGAATATCCAAGGAAAATTCCATCTGTATTCTTTGCTTCAAACATTCTAAGGTGTTTCTTATTATTATTATGAATGTAACATTTAAATTCAAAAACTTTAAAGTAATGTACTTTAGATTTCTTCCCTTTATGTAATTCATAGGGAGTCTTACCTTTAAGTTTACGAATTAAACTTCTATTTAGAACATAATTTGTTGTGCTCATAGCCGCTGCCCAAAAGGATAGGGGCAAATAAGCATCTGCAAGCAGTGTCCCAGTAGATTCAGTAAGGGTTTTATTTTTGCTTTCTTCTACCCCATTTTGCTGAGGAGTTCTAGGAGCAGAAAAATAATGTCTGATACCTTCCTTCTCACATAATTCTTGTATGAAAAGAGATACAAACTCGGTGTCATGATCACTTCTAATAAATGCAACCTGAGTAGAGTACTCAATCTATATGCTCTTAAGAAAATCAGTAAGAACTATAAAGTTATCATACTTGTATCTCAGAAAGAACACCCAAGTGAATCTAGAGAAGTCATCAATAATTACTAAGGTGTATGACCTTCCTCCCAAACTTTGTACAACAATAGGGCCAAAAGGTCCATGTATAGCAAGTACAAAATTCTGGGTGAATAAGTTTTATTAATAGATTTAAAACTATTCTTTATTTGTTTGCTAAATTGACAAGCCCTGCAGAGTCCTTCCTTCTTATAGGAACCAGAAGGCAGTCCTCTAACAAGGTTGTCCCTAGATAGTTTAGCAATATTCCTAAAGTTTACATGACCTAGTATTTTATGTCATAGATCATTTGTAGAGCTAATTTGATTGAATAAACAAATTTTTGATTTAGATGAATTGAAATTAACTAACTATATGTTTCCTTGTCTAGTACTTGTTAAGATAATTTTGTTTTTATTAGAAGTAATTACACAAGAAAAATGATTAAATTATACCTGATAACCTTCATCAAATAACTAGCGTATGGATATAAGGCTATGCTTAAGACCACTAACATATGCTACCTTCCTGAAGGTAACAACTCCAACTTTGACATATCCATAACCTTCTGTTTGTCAACAGTTGGAGACTCCAAAAATCATATTTTGTCCAAGCTTAGCTTTGTAATCAGTCCAATTGTCCTTACTTCTTGTCATGTGATTTGAACAACCACTATCCAGATACCACTGTTGCTCTGTGATAAGATAGTTCTTCAGCTGTACAAAACAATATTAGTTGTTCTTGTCCCAGGTGACCTTGGGTACCTTGATTTCTTTCATAAGAATAACTCGAAATATAAGAACAATCAGGTCGATCCTTATAGCCTAATGGATGATATCTCGTAGGAGGAATTATCCATTGTGCAAAAAGATTAACAAGTTTTTGTTCCGGATTATTAGTTTGATAGAAATTAAAATTTCTATTTTCAATATTTGAGTTCGACGAATTTAATTGTGTTCGTCAAACTGAGTTCGACAAAAAGTATTGATTTCTTTGATCTCGGTTCACAGAATGATAATACTCATTTCCTGCATTCCATAGTCGTCGATCTCTATTCGACGAAACTTGTTGATTTCGTCGAGCACACGCAGATGAGTAATTGTACCCAAATTCTATGTTCAGATTTCGTCGATCGCCATTCGATGCATCATACTATTTTTGTCGATCTGAGTTCGACGAATTTTGTTGAACATTATTTTTGTGAGATTTTTTATTTTTCTTTGAGTTATTCTTTAGTAAGATTTCAGTATTTTTATTTGTAAGTTGTAAAACTTCCTTTTCTTTTCCTGTAGCAGAGAAGAATTTTGTGGGGGTTGATAAAATATTTTTCTTATGAATAGGAGGCTGACTTGATGAAGCTTCCAATCTTAGTTTCACATTAAGTTTGGCATTAACTGTGCTTGTGATGTCCATCAATTTGATGCTTCTCCCATTATGGGATTCTTCAAATTGCTTAGCCTCTTTTTATTCATTTTTTAATGAAGATATTTGATTATTAGTAGTTTTTAGTTCTTCTTTAAATTTTGAGTTTTTAGAAGAAACATTTTCAAATTCAATTAATTTCTCTCTGAGAAGTTTGATTTCCATTTCAGATTTAATTAGATCATTACATAATAATTTGAAATCAATTTTAAATTGATCAAAATAAAAATCAAAAGAAGAGATTACCTGATCTTCTTCTGAAATGGATTAATCCTCTGAATTATCTGCTTCTAAATCTGCAGCATTAGAGTTGCTGCAAGAGGCATTGATTTCCATCAAGCATATCTCTTTGGCTTTGGCCTCTTCTTCATCCTCACTGGAGCTGCATGAAGATTCTGTATCTGAGTCACTCTATGTCTCAACTACAAATCCTCTCTCTTTCTTCCTATATTTGCTGGAAGAGGATTTGTTGCAGTGCTTTTTGGAGTCTATCTCTTTCTTCTTTTCTTTCTTCTTCTCAGGACATTCTGGCAATATGGGTCCAGGTTTCCTACACCCATAACAAACAATTTCTTTAGTGGGGGTTTTGTCATACCTGGGTTTGTCTTCATTTCTGGATGAACTTCTTCTGAAATTCTTCCTAGCCATTTTGTAGAATATCTTGACCAGAAGACTCATGAGGTCTTCATTTCCTGGAATAATTTCTTCTTCATATGTAGCTTGGAGAGCAATGCTCTTTTCTTGCCTGGGTGAAGGTGAAGCCTTTTGCTCAGCTTCCCTTGACTTGATGAGCTGCTCATAAGACTTGAGCTTGCCCAACATGGTTTCAGTTGGAATCTCATTTAAGCTTTTGAATTCCTTGATTGGCCAGATCGTAGAGTCCGACGTGTTGGGGAAGCACATAAGAATCTGATCATTTATCTCTGTTAAAGAGATGTCCTTATTAAGAGTCTTTAGCTTATTAATTATGAGGCTGAGTCTTTTATACATGTCTGCAACTAAATCTGACTCTTCCATCTTAAAGTTCTCATACTGTGAGATCAACAGCGATCTCCTATCCATCCTTTCATCATCAGATCCTACAACCATAGCATTGATTGAGTCCAAAATGGCATTTGCTAATGTGCATTCAGTAACCTTCTGAAATATGTCTTCTGACATGGTTTGGGCCAGTATATTCATTGCTTTGACATCTGCTATCTTTGCCTTCTTTTGTGCTTCAGTGCACTCAGGTGGTGGAACAACACTTGTGCTTGTAGTTGCGACTGATTGTGGGGGACCTGTCAAAATATAATTGTATATGTCCTCATCAATAGAATTTATATAAAGCATAATCCTTGCCTTCCAAAGTGCAAACATATTTAGATTGCACACTGGAGTTCTGGTGCTTGAATACTGCTTATTTTGTGTCATGATATGAAATACAACTAAAGTAGATAAGATCAAGGAAAGATCTTTTGGTTCAAGTGTTAGTCTGTACATCCAAGTAACCTGTCCCTCTGATACCATTTGAAAGTGATATCAGATAAGCTCTGACACCAATTGAATGTGATACCCTGATACCACTTGTAAGTAAGGGATTGATCTAACTAACTCTAGAAGGAGGGTGAATAGAGTATTTTAAAAACTTTAAGATATTTTTATAGCGGATTAAAATAGGTAATATATATATAATAAAAGAATATATATAATAGCACAATAGAATAAATAATAGAGCACAACTCGACGACACATGGTATTTTATAGTGGTTCCCCAATAAAACTGGGTATATCCACTCTTCTACCACCCTAGTAGAAATCCACTACAGGTTTTTGACCAAGTGCCCTGCCACCATAAGTTTTTGTTCAGGGCAAGATTCACTTGGGTGTTCTTTCAGAGATCTAAGTTAGATACATTCAAGGTTCTTACAGATTTTCTCAAGATCATACAGATTGAGTACTCTACTCAAGTTGCATTGATCAGAAGTGATCATGCTACTGAGTTTGAATCTCTTCTTATGCATGAGTTCTATGAGAAGGAAGGTATCAGGCATTGCTTCTCTGCTCCTAGAACTCCTCAACAAAATCTGGTAGCTGAAAGAAAAAATAAAACCCTAATTGAAGCTGCAGCCACATTACTTACAGATGCTTACATGCCCCTATCCTTTTGGGTAGAGGCTATGAGCACAACAAACTATGTACTGAATAGAAGCCTAATACATAAACTTAAAAATAAGACTCCCTATGAATTGCTTAAAGGGAAGAAACCTAAAATCACCTATTTTAAAATATTTGGTTGCATATGCTATATTCATAACAATGACAAGAAATATATTAGAAAGTTTGAAGCTAAGGCTGCAGATGGAATTTTTCTAGGATATTCCCAAGTCATCAAAGCTTATAGGGTGTTTAATAAATCTACTTTAAAAATTGAGGAATCTGTTCATGTGGCTTTTGATGAAGCTAACATGTCTTATAAGGAGAAAGAAATTTCTACCAACAGCACATTGCAGGTACCTTACTTGTGTGAGAGATTGGATGATCTAAGCCTCACCCAAGAGGTTCCAATACATCCCTCTCCACAAGTTGAAGAAGAAAGTGAAGAAGAAAGTATAGAGGTGTCTGAACCCAATCCAACAGCTAATGAAATTCCACAAGAGGAATTTATTCCCCAAGCTGTTGCCCAACCAGCTCCTCCCCTGATTTGGTCACACTTCGAGATCATCCAAGATCTCAAGTGATTGGAGACATTTCAGCTGGTGTGCAAACAAGGCATCAACTCAACCATGACTTGATGTTTACTTGTTTCCACTCTCAACTTGAGCCCCAATCCATTAAAATGTTGAGAAAGATCCACACTGGATCATTGCAATGCAAGAGGAGCTCAATTAATTTGAGATGTGTAGAGTCTGGGATTTGGTTCTTAGACCCAAAGACTACCCAGTCATTGAAACCAAATCGGTGTTCAGAAATAAGTTGGATGCAGAAGGCAACATTATGAGGAACAAGGCAAGGCTAGTGGCACAACGCTATATGCAAGAGGAAGGCATTGAATATGATCAAACATTTGCTCATGTTACAAGACTTGAGGCTATAAGAATTTTCCTTGCATATGCTGCATTCAAAAAGTTCAAAGTCTATCAAATGGAAGTTAAAAGTGTTTTTCTAAATGGAGAACTTAAAGAAGAAGTATATGTGTAGCAACCACCATGTTTTATCCCCCCCAACCTTTCCCTCTTATGTCTTTAGATTGCATAAAGCTCTCTAACTGTAATAACCGAAATTTTCGGTCTAGCAACTGAATGGTGATGAAGAGATAGAAATGGAAAATGAGGAATATAATAACATGCTGATCAAAATGGGTAATTCTGGAGATAACCCAAACAAGCTACTAAAGAAGAACTTGTCTGTTGAGTACAAGTTCTTAACAGATGTAGTCAGGAAGGTGCTGCTGGGCAATCATACAACACATGACTACATCACCAGGAACTAGTTCTTGGTGATGGGTGCCTTGGTTAAAAAGAAAGGTGTATACTGGGGCAAGTTATTGTTTAACCTGATTAAAAAGAAGAATAATACGAAAGGGGTCTGTTTTTGATGAGTTTTGGGGATATTACTGCAAGACAAGGCATCTAGACATCTGATTTCCACAATAGTGTTCATCAATGCCTCCAAAAGGCTAACCTCTGCCCTGTTTGGCAGATGGGAGAGGAGAATCACAAAGCCATCCAAGGCTTCCTAATCCTTCAGGCCTTTTGAGGGCACCAGGGCTGTAACAGCCACTCCCCACCCTAGTGTTGAACAAGTTCCACCTTCTTCAACAACATCTCTTCCAACAATAACTCATCCATCTCCCCAGCCATCTTCACTTCCACCTCTGCAACCACCAGCCCTCTCCATCCCTTCACAAACATATCTGCCAACACCTCCTCAATCTCCACTAGAATCCCACCTACAGGACATAAACACTGATACATTCTTATCATCCCCCACCTCTTATCTGCTCACATCCTTACCATCTACACCCACCTCACCTATCCATGACATTCCCAGTCGAACACCATCCCCTACTGCATCATCTCCACAGGATGACATCATACTAGATGTCACTTCTTCTGCTCCTCCATATTTATCCACTCAAACTCCACCAGAATTTATGAATATAGTTCCTCCCTCCCTATCCACCATCCTGGAGAACATCACTCTAGTGATTAGGACACTTATAGCAGAGGCTATTATACCTCTTGCTAATTCCATTTCTTCTCTTGCTGCCTTCATTGCTGCTTCCTCTCTCCCTAGTTCTTCTACTAGCAGCCAGATTCTAGCAACCACTGAAATCAGGCGAGGGGAGATGCTCAGTGAAGAAGCAACTCCAGTTTCAGCAGGACCAGCAGAAGTAAAAGATATAACAGTTACAGATATTGATATGCTCTGCACAGATACAACTATAGAGACTATATAAATAATAACTGTTGGTGATTGCATTCTCAATCCCATAATTGATCTCTTCAGCTTGTTAAATTCTTCTGATACAATCTATTTAAATTCTCTTCCAATTATCTGCCTAAAGCCCTCCTTGGCTATTGTACAATATACAGCACCAATAAGTCCCATAGTTTCCACACAACTTACAGACAATTTTGCATTTATAGAGATTCAAATAGTATCAGCTCCCAAGGATATTCCTTATCCAGAGGCTGTCTCTGCTCCAACATAGAAAATGGATGACAGTCCTCTTCCTGATTTGGATGAGATAATCATGGCAGATATAAAAGCAGAAAATTTATCAGTTGTTGAACATATTCCTGAAATAGTTGCACAAGAAGTTGCAGAATCTCAAGCACAGCCTCAAGTTGAAAAGCCAATTGACAAAGATCTTCTAAAGGCCATTAATGCCTTATATGATGATCCTCAAGCATCTTCTAATGATGAAGATGAGGATGATGATTCTGATGATAGTCCCTCTGCCAAGAAGAAAGTTTAAAAGAAAAGAAAGGCTCCTCTAGTTGCTGCTCCCAAACTAAATCCTACACATGACACACCTTATTATATTCTACAAAAAATCACTCCATACCCTGGGATGCCAACCTGGATGTGCCTGTCAAAGAATCAGCAAAAGGTAAGAAAGAAAAGTAGGAGATATTCTCCTCCTCCTCCTCAGAGGCTCTGGAAAGGTCCTCCTCCTCCTCCACCTGCTGCTGGTGCTTTAGGCAACACTTCTCAGATGTCTACCTCATATGCTTAAACCTACCGCAGACATCAAGGTAGATCCTCATCATATCAAGGAAGCAGCCAGCAGAGGTACTCTTTAAGCAGACAACAACATAAACAACAACAACAACCGCAACAACAACAACATCATCATCAACAACAACATCAAGCTCCTAAACCACAAAAAACTGACAATCCTAAAAGGCAAGAGTCTCGACCCATACCATTTGTGGATCCATAGACAGAAACAACTTCTAGAATGGCCAGGTTCCAGGAACTTGTTGGACTTTCATTGATAAATAAAGCTAAAACTGAAGGGAAAGATCCATCCCAATATTCTACAATGTTTAAATACAAAATGAAAGAGCTAAAAAGGTATGAAAAATCTAATAAATTCTTTAATGTAGATCCTTAAATGAAGCTACATCCAGAGGCTGTTGTGCCTAGAGCTACATCTCTAAATATTATTGGAGATGGTGACATGACAATGTCCAAAAGGAAAGCAACTAATCCTAATAGAGAAATCAAGTTTACACAGCCTGCTAACCAGGAGAAAGATGAGAAGCAAAAGGAGAAGTTGAAGAAGAAGAAGAAATGAGAATATTTTGTTTCTATGGGTTTGAACTTGATGACTAGTTCTAGTCATCCCTTTTGGGGTAGTTTAGTATTCATAATTCTTAGGTTTTATTATAGTTTTATGTATTTATATGCTTGTTATGTTGTTATTTTATTTTAATGTTTTGTTATGTTATGATATAAAAATTCATATTTTTATACGTTTTATGTATTTTCACTTTTAGTATTTTATGTTCTATGTTTATTTATGTTATGATTATAACTAATATGTGTGTTATTTTGTTTTATTTGTAGGTTCATGGCCCAACTACATGCAACATGAATGCAGCCATTGTACATGAATGCATCCTTTGTACATGAATGCAGCCAACATTACAACAAGTGCCGCCCACATGATGTAACCATGCAGCCCAAGCAACCATGCAACCCCACTATACCCTACCCGAGCCTACAACAAAGCCCACATGGTGTAGCCCAAGCTTCTCCTTCAAGTGATACCCGAGCCACTTCAAAAATAAAGCAGCCCACTTCAAGATACAATACACAAACAGTAGCCCGGCCCCCTTCAAGTGCAGCCCAAGTCTCCATTCATGCATGGCCGGCCATCCTCTCTCTCTCTCCCCCTTTATTGTTTTCTTTTCTTCTTTATTCCTCATGCATCTCCACACTCACCCCTTCTCTCTTATTTATTTCTCATTCACCCCTCTTTTCCCCTCTCTCTCATTCTCATTTAAACCCATACACCCCCCCTCTTATATTTTATTTTGTTCTTTTTCTAATTTCCAAAATGACAATGTATATGCATGCATGTCGCCACTCTCTCTCTCTCTCCACCTCATTTAATATCATGCATGCATCCTCTCTCCATGCTATGGCCAGCCACCCCCCTTGTCCCTTCATCTTTATTTCATTCTAGAACCTCCTCCCTCTCCTTTAAAGACCCCATCCCTCAAGCATGAAAGAGAGATCCAAGAGAAGAAAATTTAGAATCCAAGTTTGAATTTGAGTGTTGAGTTGAAGTTTTGAGAGTGCTTGTGAGTTGTTTTTTATTTTACCTGTTGTTGTAGTTTTTCCATTATTGTAATTTTTGTTTTAGTAGTTTAATATAGTCTTGTTTTTTTATTATTGTGTAATCCTTTTCCTTTTTGCAAGCAATGAAAATATTTTCTCTTCATATTATTTTGTTTTCTTCCTCCACTATGAGTAGCTAATTTCCCTTAGCATTCGATCCTGAGGATCCATGAAATGAGATGAGGTTTTCTTTTACTTCTTAGTTTTATTTTTGTCTAAATTTTTTCTCGATCATTCTTTGATTTATCTCATGTCGACTCCGTATTTCCGGTATACGGTAGTAGGCAATTTGATCTCATTTCATAGAAGTTGAGAAACTCATTGATTTGAAAGATCACTCAAAGAAGGAGGGAGTTGCACGTAATCCTAGAGATAGGACGACGTAAATCTCCGGATTGGAGTCAAATCCAATAGTGCGGATCACCTCGATAACGCAACTTTAGTCCCCTTTGATTTGTAAAGAGATTTCGATCAAAGCGTCCATAAGTTAGGAGTCTTAATGCTCTAGCGAGATTTTGTCTTATTTTCGGATCCGTCACGGTCGAGTTTAATTCGCAATTATAAAATTAATCATTTTTTCTTCTCGTCTCATTTCATTGTGAATAATTGATCGAATGCTAGCTTTTTAACATAAGTTTTTGTTTCAAATTATCTTTAGTTTTAATTTAAAAATTCTCAAAAATCCAACAATCTTTGAGTAGGATAATAGTGGAAGCGTGAGTAAGAGTAGTTGACCGCCCCGAGTTTTAATACGACCTTGGTACTACAATTCGATAGGTGCACTTGCTTGTTCGGGTTTTAGCCCACCAAGTATTTGGCGCCGTTGTCGGGGACGCTTTTTCGCCAATATTGTGAAAATGCTTTCGCTATTACTTCTGCAAAAACAAAAAAAATTTACCATTCTCTATTTTCTTCTTCAAGTTTTTATTTCCCTTCTTCTCTTTTTCTTTCCTCCATTTTCCTCCTAATTTTCTTAGTGCATGCCCCGCACGAATCTGTCGCTACTTGTTGACTTGGACCTAGAAATCGAATGCTCCTTTCGGAGAAATTTGCGATTTAGTGGTTCCACTTCTCAAACAGCGGTTGAGGATTCCGACGGTGATTGTAATTTTAACTCCAAAATGGGAGACCCTAACCTAGCATTTGCCCAGCAAAGGACGATGTCCGATTATGCTCGGCCCAACCTCGAGGGTACAGAAACAAGTATTGTTCGACCAGCAATTGCGAACAATAACTTTGAACTTAAGCCTAGCATCATACAAATGGTGCAGCAATATGTACAGTTCGACGAATAACTAGATGAAGATCCGAACTTGCATATTGCTAGTTTTCTCGAGATCTGTGACACAATCAAAATAAATGGTGTCTCAGATGATGCTATTAGGCTAAGACCCTTCCCCTTCTCTTTAAGGACAAAAGCCAAGCAGTGGTTGAGTTCTCTTCCAAGAGGATCAATCACTATTTGGAACATTCTAATGGATAAATTTCTTGCAAAATATCCCCCCCCCCCCGCCAAAACTGCTAAATTAAGAAACGATATAACTTCATATTCTCAAATTTCTTCTGAGACCCTCTATGACACATGGGAGAGGTTCAAAGAGATTTTGAGACGCTGCCCCCATCATGCTCTGCCTGTATGGTTACAGGTTCAGACATTTTATAATGGGCTAAATCAAGAGAATAAGCAAATGATAGATGCCGCTTCTGTTGGTTATTTCGACTGTAAAATTCCGGAAGTCGCTCTTGAGCTTATAGGGGACATGAAGAAGAACACTTTTCAGTGGAACTCGTCTAGGACTCGCCAAATAAACCTGCAGGTATCTACGAAGTGGACTCGGTTTTGCAATTGGCGCAGCAAAGTGGAAATGCTGAACAAGAAGATTTCGGAGATGACTGCTTCCTCCGCCCCTAAGGTATATGAAAATGTGAATGCTGCTGCTGCCGAGCAGGTGGATTTTCGGGGGAACATACCCAGGCCTGCTCAAAATAATTCTGCAAATTTGACTACTTTTTTTGCTTTTTCTTCTCCTCCTGGTTTTAATATTGCTTCGAACTCTTATCATCCTAGATGGCGTAACCATCATAATTTTTCTTTGAGTAACCCTGCTAATGCTGTGCGTCCACCACATGATTTCACTCCACCATCCCCACCATAATATCAAAACCAAAATTTTCAAAAAACTCCATCTTTGGTGGAAATACTTTCTAAATATATAAGCTCGAATGAGTCTACCATTAGAAGTCTATCTGGCTCCATGAAAAATTTAGAGAACCAGGTCGGGCAACTTCCCAAGGTCATCTCCGAGAGGCCACCCGGGGCTCTTCCCTCAAACACTGAACCTAACCCAAGGGAGCTTGTGAATGCGATTTCCCTTCAGAATGGTAAAGTTATTAACGAGCCCACCACAAGGGAAGAGCCAGAGGTAATTATCTCTCCTATTGCTGAAAATATTATTGTTACGGAATCAAATGATAAAATTTTTGAAAAAGAAAAAGACTAATCTAATTTTGAAAAAGAAAAGTATATTTTTGAAAAAGAACTTAACGATTTTCAAAATGATGCTCCGGCAATTATAAAGGAATTTCCGCCACCTCCTTATCCGGCTAGGCTTAGGAAGGAAAAATTAGATGATCAATATTCACGCTTTCTTGAAATGTTTAAACAAATTCATATAAATTTGCCATTTCACGAAGCCATTAGCGAAATGCCGAAATACGCCAAATATCTCAATGATTTAATAACGAATAAAAAGAAATTGGAAAATCTTTCTCATGTAACATTAAATGAATAGTGCTCGGCGGTCGTTAAAAACTCTAACTTGCCTAAAAAAACGATCCAGGTAGTTTTTCAATTTCTTGCGTTTTTGGTGATCTTTTTATAAAACATGCGCTAGCGGATCTAGGTGCGAGCATCAACTTGATGCCTTTGTCATTATTCAAGAAGCTAGGTGTGGGCACTCTCAGCCCTATAAGAATGAGTATCCAGTTAGCTGATAGGTCGATCAAATATTCGTTAGGAATTGTTGAGGACGTGCTAGTAAAGGTCGACAAATTCATCTTCCCGGTGGATTTTGTCATTCTCGATATTGAAGAGGACGTCGAGGTCCCTCTTATCCTTGGTCGTCCCTTCCTAGCCACCGCCCGAGCAAGCATAAATGTGAGTGACAGAAGACTTTCTCTGCGTGTGGGAGATGAAGAGGTTACTTTTTATATTAATCCATCTATGAGAAATTCTTTGCAAAATGATGACTTTTGTTTTTTTATTGATGAATTAAAAGAAGGCTCCTATATTTCTCCAAATGTTTTTTCGTCTTTTATTTCTGAACTTTCTACAAATGTTTTTTAAAATACGGTTATGTCCATGCAAACAAATTTTGAAAATGAAATTGTTTTTAGACAAAAGAATTTTGAAAATCTCATTTTTGAAAAAGAAAAAAATCTGAAAAATTCATATGATAAGTCACCCGACCCTGAAACGAAAGTCGATCACGATATGAACTTGGGCCACCATAAATTTTTTAAACCTAGCGATCAAGTTCTTCTTTTTAATTCACGCTTACGTATTTTCTTCGGACACATTAAATCTCGATGGACTGGAACGTTTACGGTCAAGGAAGTTTATTCTGATGGAATTATGATGCTCTCGCACACGGATAATGGTGAATTTAAAGTTAAAGGTCATAAACTGAAACATTATTTTTATAATGATTTTGTGTCTCCTGCAAAGGAGAATTTCGTGTCGAACTCTTAAATATTTATCCTGATGTGAAACTTTTTTTTTGGACTTTTTCTTATTACAAGACTTTTATTACTATTCGGACAATCTATATATTATAAAATAAAGAACATTCTTTGGAGTCCTGCCCAAGGCTCTTCTTTTTCTGTTTTCTTTGTACTTCGCTCTTCCTTCCGGAGACCAACCAAGAAAGTTCGTGATCGCCACTCAAACGTTGCTGATATTAAGATGGATCAAATTAAACCTGCTGATAATCAAGTGCACTAAAAAGCAAGCATGGGGGAGCGACATCCGCCTTCATCTCACAAACCCAGGGAAGTCATGTTCTTTTTATTTTTCCTTTACTATTAAAGCATTTTATGCTCTTTCTCGTTTTTGTTTCTCCTTCATTGAGGACAATGAAAATTTTAAGCATGGTGGAGGGTTTTGTTTCTTTCTTTTTTTCTTCTTTCCTAAAAAAATGCTTTAAAACAAAATTCAAAAAATTAGTATAGTCTTTTGGAGCCTTTTAGTAGTATTATTTTTTTTATATATTTAACTTCATCAAAACTTCAAAAACATTATAAAATGCAAAACCCAAAAAAAGTTTACAATCAAATTCCAAAAATCCAAAAAAAATGCTAAAATATATTTGAAAAACAAAATCAAAAATTATTTCCATTTTTATTTTTATGTTTCTTCTAGTGATGTGTAGGCCCGTGCGGTTTTGTAGTTCTAGATAGATTTCTTTGAAAAGGTCTGCTAAACTTATTATTTTAACATAGCTTAGTTTTACTAGTTTGTAGTTCTTAAATATAGGCATCTATTTTCTCATTTTAAGTTAGCAATTTGTAGTTGCTCTTCTTATTCGGTTAATTACGTACGAATGGTTGCGAGGTAATATTAGCTCTTTTTCATTTGTGGGGTAGTCTTTCTTGGTGTCTAGAAATTGTCCCTAGCTACTCTTGAAGCATGTGCGTCGTTTTTACGTACTTTAGAAATTATTTAGGCCGCCCATTGACTCGTTTGAGCTTTTCTTGCCCACCAAAAAAATTTACCATTGCAAAACAATTTTGGGCCTTTTCCATGTTTATTTGATTTAGCTCCACCTTTTATTTCATTATTTGCTCCAAAGCCAAAATGCCTTTCCTATTTTCACACTAAAACTTTGAGCCTAAAAATCATTTTTGTGAGGGGGTATTATCTTTGAAATGAAAGGAAAATTTTAAAGCCTATTTTTGGAGCTCTCTTTTATGAAAAAAAATGTTATTATCAAAATGTTATCAAATCAAAAAAAATGAGAGAAAAAAAAGGAAAGAAAAAAAAAGAAAAATGAAGAAAATTTGTGGCCAATTTATTAAAGTAAAAAAAATTTTATGGCCTTTTGTTTGTTTCAAGTACTTATCATTTCTCTTCATGTGTTTATGTTTATTTTTTGAGCTCAGCCTTGGTTTAGTGTGTATGCCCTCATGTTTATCCTCGTTTTCATTTCCTAATCATTTACCTAAGCTAAGTTTTAACGCCTATTAGAAGTCCTATTAATCTTTAGAACATAAATTCGCGTAGTGGAGAGAGTGTGAACGGACAAGCCTATGACCACCATCATTGATGGATTTCTTTGGAGGTTACCTTGATGTCTTTTAGAGTTAATTTTATCTAGCAACCTAGTAGTTCGTTAATGCGCCGTTTATTTAAAACTTATATTTTTTTTAATCTTATTTTCATTAATTTTGGATGCCTTGTTTTAGGAATTTTGAATTTTGTAATTCTTTTTTATGTTCTAATGATATCTTTAGGTCTCCATTTTTCAAGTTTTCTATTGTGCACTTCTCACCCCACTAGTTGTTAACATAGAAATTAGGATAGTTTAATTTTTTATGTTTTGTTTTTCTTAAATTATGAAATCTAAAATTTCTTTGTTTAGTTTTTATTTCCTAATTTTCAATTTCATTTGCTTGGGGGCAAGTAAATGCTCTAGCATGGGGGAATTTGATGACTAGTTTTAGTCATCCCTTTTGGGGTAGTTTAGTATTCATAATTCTTAGGTTTTATTATAGTTTTATGTATTTATATGCTTGTTATGTTGTTATTTTATTTTAATGTTTTGTTATGTTATGATATAAAAATTCATAGTTTTATACGTTTTATGTATTTTCACTTTTAGTATTTTATGTTCTATGTTTATCTATGTTATGATTATAACTAATATGTGTGTTATTTTGTTTTATTTGTAAGCTCATGGCCCAACTACATGCAACATGAATGCAGCCCTTATACATGAATGCAGCCAACATTACAACAAGTGCAGCCCACATGATGCAACCATGCAGCACAAGCAAACATGCAGCCCATCTACACCCTACCCGAGCCTACAACAAAGCCCAAATGGTGCAGCCCAAGCTTCTCCTTCAAGTGATACACGAGCCACTTCAAAAATAAATCAGCCCACTTCAAGATACAGCTCACAAAGAGCAGCCCGGCCCCCTTCAAGTGCAGCCCAAGTCTCCATTCATGCATGGTCGGCCATCATCTCTCTCTCCCCTTTATTGTTTTCTTTTCTTCTTTATTCCTCATGCATCACCGCACTCACCCCTTCTCTCTTATTTATTTCTCATTCACCCCTCTTTTCCCCTCTCTCTCATTCTCATTTAAACCCATACACCCCACCTCTTATATTTTATTTTGTTCTTTTCTATTTTCCAAAATGACAATGTATATGCATATATGTAGCCACTCCCTCTCTTCACCTCATTAATATCATGTATGCATCCTCTCTCCATGCCATGGCCGGCCACCCCCCTTGTCCCTTCATCTTTATTTCATTCTAGAACCTCCTCCCTCTCCTATATAAAGACCCCATCCCTCAAGCATGAAAGAGAGATCCAAGAGAAGAAAATTTAGAATCCAAGTTTGAATTTGAGTGTTGAGTTGAAGTTTTGAGAGTGCTTGTGAGTTGTTTTTTATTTTACCTGTTGTTGTAGTTTTTCCATTATTGTAATTTTTGTTTTAGTAGTTTAATATAGTCTTGTTTTTTTATTATTGTGTAATCCTCTTCCTTTTAGCAAGCAATGAAAATATTTTCTCTTCATCTTATTTTGTTTTCTTCCTCCACTATAAGTAGCTAATTTCCCTTAGCATTCGATCCTGAGGATCCATGATATGAGATGAGGTTTTCTTTTACTTCTTAGTTTTATTTTTGTCTAAATTATTTCTCGATCCTTTTATGATTTATCTCGTGTCGACTCCGTATTTCCGGTATACGGTAGTAGGCAATTTGATGTCATTTCATAGAAGTCGAGAGACTCGTTGATTTGAAAGATCACTCAAAGAAGGAAGGAGTTGCACGCAATCCTAGAGATAGGACGACGTAAATCCTCCGGATTGGAGTCAAATCCAATAGTGCGGATCACCTCGATAATGCAAATTTAGGCCCCTTTGATTTGTAAAGAGATTTTGATCAAAGCGTCTATAAGTTAGGAGACTTAATGCTCTTGCGAGATTTTGTCTTATTTTCAGATCCATCATGGTCGAGTTTAATTCGCATTTATAAAATTAATCATTTTTTTCTTCTCGTCTCATTTCATGGTGAATCATTGATCGAATGCTAGTTTTTTAACATAAGTTTTTGTTTCAAATTATCTTTAGTTTTAATTTAAAAATTCTCAAAAATCCAACAATCTTTCAGTAGGATAATAGTGGAAGCGTGAGTAAGAGTAGTTGACAGCCCCGAGTTTTAATACGATCTTGGTACTACAATTCGATAGGTACACTTGCCTGTTTGGGTTTTAGCCCACCAGAACTCTTTTTTTATTTACTGTCACAAAGCTACTATGTAATTATCTGCTGCATGTTTTAATTATTTTTCTGCCATATATATTTTTCCTGCGTTGTGAATGTTTTCATTTCATTTGTATAAGTGACCTCACCCAAATAGGGTGAGATTTTTGGATCCCTAGTTTGATTTGGGCTAGGTTCACTAACTAGGATGTTTGACCCACCATGTATAGTCAGGGTCATGTCATTGTGTCCTAGAGTTTAGGCTAAGTTCTTAGATTCAACCTTGCATGGACCAGCCAACTAAAGACTGCAGAAGACTCAGACTTAGAAGAAAATCAAGTTCAGAAAGTGAGTTCGACGTTCGTCGAAGTCAGCTCGATGATAGTCGTGCTCCGCTCGACGAACTTAGAGTAAATTCTATGAGTTGAGCTCGACGATATTCGAGCTTAGGTCGACAAATTCTGGAAGTTCAACTTCAACACATTCTTTCAGAGTATTTTTGCTGAACTCAGGTTGACGAAGACAAGTTATCAGCTCGACGAACTTGGACCACATAATTGGCAGATTATCCACAGAAAGCAGTTCTCTGAACTCAGGTCGACGAACAAGAATTCTCAGGTCGACGAACATGATTTCACTGGTTTACGAACTTGGATCTCAGGTCGATGAAATCTGCTCTCTGGTCAACGATTCCTGTGCAGTTCCAAACTTGGAAATTTCCCATATTTTGTCCTTTTTATAGCAGTATTTCCTGAGTAATTAATGTTTATATTCTGTGAATATAGTCGTTAGTGGCAGCATTGATTATGGTCTTCATCAGTTTAATTACTTGTTGTTTTTAATGGGATTGTTGCGGAAATTCATTAATGAAAATATTCTCTCCAGCCACATTTCATTCTCCATGCAGTCAGCATTTAATGCAAAGGGATTCAAAATTCAAGAGAAAATTCGACTAAACATATAAGAGAGATTTTCTCTTTCAGTCAATAGGAGAACACATAGAGAATAAGACAGAACTGATAATACACAGAACACAATAAATCATTAAAGAGAAAGAATTTCCCTCTGTCTTCATCAAGTGTTCTTCTTCCAGCAAGCTTCCAAGATGTAACACCCCCTATCCGTCGCATAGCATATAGTAGTAGGTTCGGCCGGGGCACGACACCATATACCACAGACAGACCGGGTGGTTGCTCAATGGAAACCATCCAACCAATAACCAACGTCCTACACAGAGTCATTGTAGCGGAAGTAAATTAAAGTTACAAGTCAAAGAACCCAACCAAACATGAATGTCCACTACTCAAAAACCAAATAGTAATGAAGTACAATACACAAGTACATTGGACTTAAAGACTTACATTTACTTACTCAAATGACATGTTTTCCAAACCTCAGCACGCAGGCCGGTAACACATGTATAAAGCTAGTAAACACTCAATTTAGGCCTTCGAGGGCCGGCTCAGAAACTTGGGCTTTAGCACGCTATTTAGCACTCGGCTCCGCAGCACCTGCAAGCAACAATCCACCATACGTTGGCAAATAAAGGCAACGGTCAGCTATGCTAACCAAATTATAACGATCCCTCCCCTAACTCGGGGCGGCGATGCTCCTTACCTACACTTTGTTAGCATAATCCAGCGGTATATTGTAATAACATAATAACACAGGCGTAGGCACTCACGGCCATACACCTGGTGCACTCAGGGCACATTCTCGATGACCCGGTCAACGTCACGTCGGTTCAAGCCATAGACACCTCGGTCTCACCACCGCCACAAGGACGACGAAATCTCGTGAGAATTTAGGTCCTTCCGGCCGAAGTCATATAAATTTAAGTCATAGACAACCATAGACCTCTTATCTATGCCAACGACATGTCCCACGTAGCTTTAGGTCGCTTGTACCGAATGAAATAGACCGGGCACAGTTCCACTATACTCGTTGCTCACACAGCAACGTCAATTTAATCCATATGTCGGGGTTAGCTCCCCGAGTCCCAAATCATTACACACAACACATAACCCAGTTATGTTCAGGTTGGATCCCAGGCCACCAAGTTGGCAGAGTCTCGCATCTGCCCAGTTTTCCGGGTGCACCTTGGAGTTAATCCCCTAGGCTCCCCATTGCAATCTACCGCTTAGAAAACCCGAAAAACAATCATTCGCACAGAGTCTTCTCTGGCCATTCAAGCAATGCAACATCACTGATCCAGACCAACTTATCCGGGTAGACTTCACGCATTATGCCTATATCCGTTCTCAATTACGGACTCTACATGTACACAACGGGGACTATTCATGTCTACCCGAAGGAACGTCTCAACTCACCGCAAACTCGCGAGAGCGGGCTTCCTATGCAAAGGAAACGAGAGCTTCACATGCTCAAGTAGAGAATCATTACCCCAGCGCTTTTCCTTGGCGCCATGGAAATGTATGCGGATGGAAAGCACCGCAATCTCCTGGCCTCCATAGATCCGAAGTCAGCTCGTGATTTGGAGCTCCGAAACTCCGCCGGTAACCAGATCTAGCCTCCTTTCTTCTTCCTTGCTCTCCCTTCTCTCTAGACTTTTAGAAAGAGACTAAGTGAAAGAAGTGAGGGATTTGAAACACTATTACCGGGTATATCCCAGTAGGAACAACCCCCACCCGTCGGATCCCAAAATAAGGAAACAAACGGCCACGATTCGGAGCTGAAATGCAAAACATGGGCCGAACACGCCCTGCGACACGCCCGTATCCAGGTCCTTGTCCCCCATTCGCCGTCGAAATCGACGCGTCTTGAAAAACACACGGGCACCCAACACGCCCGTGTTCGACCTGACATGCCCGTATCAGCCAGTACACACCCGTGTTCCCGGGCGTGTTCCTCCATCAACGCAGGACCAACACCAACCCGAGACTCACACGGTCTTAGACATGCCCATGTCCTATTTGACACGCCCGTGTCATACAAAAACACGCTTGGGCTCCAGGCCGTGTTCACTGTCTCGACACTTCGTCTCGACACTTCAACTTGAAACTTCGTCGACCACCTGACACGGCCTTGGACACGCCCGTGTCCTATGTCGTGTTCCCTATCTCGACACTTCATCGAGCAAAATCATCAACTTCCCTGGCAGATCGTCGACGCGAGCTCGACATGCCCTGGGACACGCCCGTCTCTCAGGCCGTGTTCGCTGCTCGACGATCATCGACTACAAAATTCATCGACCTCTCGGCCAAATCGTCGACCCAAACACGACATGCCCTAGGACATGCCCTGGGACACGCCCGTGTCCCAGGCCGTGTGCCCCCTGCCAAATTCCAAACTTGGCTCAAAACGTCTCTCGTTGCTCTTTTGAGTTTCGGGGCATTACAACTCTCTCCCTCTTAAAAGAATTTTGTCCTCGAAATTACATAAAGGAAAGATAATCATAAACTTAAACGGTACCTGAGTGAAACAATTCCGGGTACTCCTCAAGCAAGGTCTGCTCTCGCTCCCAAGAGAGCACTTCCCGACCGCAATTTTCCCAACGGACCTTGAACATCCTGATCTCTTTATTGCATAGCCTCTTGACTTCTGAGTCCTCAATTCGAACGGGCTTGACCTTGGTCGTCAACCCATTATCGACCGGCACTTGATCCACCGAGATCACATGCGAAGGTTCTTGCACCGCCTTCCGTAGCACCGATATATGTAATACATCATGTAGACCACTAAGCCCCACTGATAGCTTCAACTAGAAAGCTGCTTCACCAATCCGCTCTAGAACCTCAAACGGTAGAAGGTACTTCGGGCTTAGCTTCTCCAAGCGCCGCACCCGCGAGACACCCTTGAATGGCTTGATCTTCAAGTACACCCAGTCGCCAACATCGAACTCCATGTTCCTGTGCTTGACGTTATAGTACTTAGCCTAGCGGTCCTGAGCAATTTGCAACCTTTCTCGAATGGTTCGCACCAAAGAAGTAGCATCTTCCACTTTTTGTCGCTTGTACAACTTTGACTCGCAGGTTTCTAACCAAGACAATGGCGAGCGACATCTTCTACAATAAAGGAGCTCGAAGGGCGCCATTTGTATGCTTGCCTGGTAGCTATTATTGTACGTGAACTCCACCAAGTATAGGTGGTCCTCCCACTTCTTTCCAAAGTCCAAGACGCACATGTGAATCATGTCTTCCATTGTCATATTGACCCTCTCGGTCTGCCCATCCATTTGCGGATGGAAGGCTGTGCTGAAACTTAGCTTTGTTCCCAACATCTGCTGCACCATCCTCCAATCATTAGACATGAACCTCCCATCTCGGTCACTCACGATGCTACGGGGCACACCGTGAAGCCGTACTATGTTGTCCACATACAGTTTTGCCAATTTCTCAACCGGATCATCCTTCCTCTGCGGAATGAAATGCGACACCTTTGTTAGACGATCTACGACCACCCAAATGGCGTCGTTCCCTTTTTGCGACATTGGCAGCCCGTGCACAAAGTCCATAGTAATGTCATCAAACTTCTACTCTGAAATAGGCAAGGACTTCAAGAATCCTCCCGGCTTTTGGCACTCCGCCTTCACTAAGGCGCATGTCTGACACTTCGCCACGTACAGTGCCAAATCCTTCATCAGTCCTGGCCACCAGAACAATTTCTTCACATTGCGGTACAACTTCGTGCTCCCTGGGTGAATCGTGTACTTGGTATGATGCGCCTCGTACAACAATTCGACGGGCAAAGTGCCCACATTCAGGATGCACAGATGACCGTCTTTCCAAATCAACCATCCACAACCTCATATTGGGAATTTGACTTATCCAGAGCCTCTATCATGAGCTGCTTCATGCTGCTATCCACATCCAAAGCCTGTCGAATCTGATCAGCCTGCTCATACTGAACTTCAGTCCAGTTCAATAGCACTTCAGCACTCGACTGCTTATCTACACAAGAGATCTCCAATGCCTCCAACTCCCGAACCAACCGCTCGTCACAGACCGATAGCCAATTGGCTTGAGATGGGGCCTGAAGACTCAACGTGTCCTCAAAAGCATTGCTTTTACCAGGCATGTAATGGATCTTGAACGTGTAGTCCCCTAGGAACTCCATCCATCTCCTCTATCGCATGTTTAGGTCTTTCTGGTCCAACAAATATTTCAGGCTTTTATGGTCGGTATAAATATCGACCCTCACCCCATACAAGTAGTGTCTCCATAACTTCAAGGCAAAAATCACGGCCGCTAACTCCAAGTGATGGACTGGATAATTCCTCTCGTGCACTTTCAGCTGTCTCGAGCCATACGCTATCACACATCCATAATGCAGTAGCACACAACCCAAGCCACTGCCCGAAGCATATAAATAGATTTCAAAACCTTCGGTCCCACTCGGCGAACTAAGCACCGACGCCGTTGTCAACCGACACTTCAACTCCTCAAAAGCTCATGTGCACTCCGGCATCCAAACAAACTTCTGCTCCTTCCTCGTCAAAGTAGTGAAAGGTAACGCTATCCGCGAGAAGTTCTCCATGAAGCGCCTGTAATAGCCGGCAAGCCCCAGAAAACTCCAGACTTCCGCTTCCGTAGAAAGCACAGGCCACTCTCGTATCGCAATAATCTTCGCCAGATCCACCGCAATCCCCTCTCCACTCACTATATGACCGAGGAACGCCACTGAGGACAACCAAAACTCGCATTTCGAGAACTTGCCGTACAATTGATTCCTCCTCAGCGTCTCCAAAACAACGTGAAGATGCTTGAAGTGATCTTCCTCACTGTGCGAGTACACCAAAATGTCATCGATGAAGACGATCACAAAATGGTCCAAGTACTCCCTGAAAGTCCTATTCATCAAATCCATGAACACCCACGGCGCATTTGTCATCCCAAATGGCATGACTATAAACTCGTAATGCCTGTATCTTGTACTGAATGTTGTGTTAGGGATATCACTCTCCCTTATTCTCAACTGATAGTAACCGGACTTAAGATCCAACTTAGAGTACACTATCGACCCGACTAACTGATCAAATAGATCATCAATCCTTGGGATCAGGTACTTGTTCTTCTCCGTTAGCTTATTCAACTCCCGATAATCAATACAAAGTCTCAAGCTCTCGTCCTTCTTCTTTACAAAGAGGACCGGTGCGCTCCAAGGCGACGAACTTGGACACACATACCCTTGCTCCAACAACTCTTGCAGTTGAACCTTCAGCTCCTCCATTTCCTTAGGTGCTAGCCAATACGGAGATCGTGACACAGGTTTCGCACCTGGCACTAGCTCAATCGTGATATCAATCTCCCATTGAGGCAGGGCTCCAAGAAGATCACCAGGGAACACATCAGGGTACTCCGATACCATTGAAATACAATCCAATGTAGGTTTAGTCTTTGCAACCTCCACTAATGTAAAGAATAGCTCTGCACCAGCATGAACTGACTTCACCACCTGAAGAGCAGACATCAACGTCTTGCTCGACCCTTTTAAGCCCGTTAAAGTCGTCTCACGACCTGTTCCCAACTTAACTTCCTTGCGACCGTAATGAATATGAGCTTGCTGCTCCGAGAGCCAGTCCATGCCAAATATTATGTCAAACTCCACCAGTGGCAGTAGCGATGCTAGCAAATGGAACTCCTGACTCCAAATACGAATCTTAACGCCACAGATTCTCTATGCGCACATCGAACACCCATTGGGCAATAGCACATCAAGTTTGTCCTTTGCCACCAAAGAAGGTACTCCGATGCGCGATATGAATCCTTCGGACAAAAAGGAGTATGAAGCTCCCGTATCAAAGAGTGCTCTCGCCGAATTATCACAAATCAAAACAAATCCTAAACAAGCAGTGGTAAGGTTACACGCACATAACAAGTATGAAACAATTTCACTTCCTATAAATTTAAACCATACCTGTCACCACATCTGCTTGTTTAATGGCCTCCTGTTGGCCAAGATTATAAACTCTCGGTTGAGCCGGAGTATAATGGGACGCAGTTGACTCTATCGCCTTGCCCTTCTCTTCATAAGTTGCTCCTGGCTTCCTTTTAGACTTGGGATGTCTACTCCAGCAGTCGCGGGCAAAGTTCCCCGACTTTCCACAAGTAAAACATGCACCTGGGGTCTGACTTGTAGTCGCCCCAGAAGCACCGGAAGAAGGAGCCGGAAACGAAGTCCTAGCCTTCTTAAAGAACTTACGGTACCCAGACTTTGAGGTAGTGGGCACCTTGAACTCAGACTTCTTATCACCAAAGCTTTTCTTTGCTTGTACATTCTTCAAGTCCTTCTCCAAAGACCGTGCCGTGTTGACGAGAGTCAAGAAGCCCTGCGTCATCGACCCCAAGAGTAGTAGCCTCAAGTCATCTCTCAGACCTTCATAGAAACGGTTCGTCTTACGCTCCTCATCCGCGAATGTGGAGCTAACATACCGACCCAACCGAGTAAACTCATGGAGATACTCATCCATGCTACTCTCTCATTACACCAACCTTTGGAACTCATTCTCCAAAGTTATTCTCTGCACTGAAGGGAGGTACCTAGCCAAGAACAGTCTCGACAACTCCTCCATCGAGACATCTGTAACTTGCCTTCCCTCAAGAGGTGCAGCTCCAAGACGTCCCACCACAACCTAGCATCAACGTCCAGAAGGAACGTAGCTATAGTGGTCATCTGCCACTTCTCCGTCTCCGTTGCTGTCAAGACTCTCTTCACACGGGAGAGCCAGTCTTCAGCTTGAGAAGGGGTTCCCAACCCCGAGAATACCGGAGGGTTAAAGCTCATGACGTGCTTGAGTTGTCTCTCAGTCACTCGCCTCGGCACCAAAGGCTCCACCACTACCTGCTCCACCCTTCTCAGCTCAACCTCTGGAAGAGGTACCTGCTCCATCGTAGGAGCGGGCTCCTGCATTCGCCTTGTAGGCTGCGCATTGATCATGGCAAACACTGCTTCGACAACCAATCATATGGTTTCCGTCGATGGAGGTGTTGCAGGAGCATCGTTAGGTGCACTACTAGCTTCAGAAACTCGGCATTCTGACGGCCCAGCACCGCTTCGGGTCACCTATAGTTGTACAAAACACCGTTAATCGAGCATACAAAATTGCAAAAAGCAATTGTAGGAACACGCAGGTTCCTCAAACACGTGTATTTTCATTCCTAAGTGGACATTCATGGGTTCTTTTGATGTTATAATGATGACGCACACACAGGTGCTCACGACCCCTTAAAAAGAATTCATCCACAAATTCATTTTAAGCCTGGCCGAAACTAGTAGTCTGATACCAAATTGTAACACCCCCTATCCATCGCATAGTATATAATGGTATGTCCGGCCGGGGCCCGACGCCATATACCACAGACAGAACGGGTGGTTACTCATTGGAAACCATCCAACCAATAACCAACGTCCTACACAGAGTCATTCTAGCGGAAGTAAAATAAATTTACAACTTAAAGAACCCAACCAAACATGAATGTCCACTACTCAAAAACCCAATAAGAATGAAGTACAATACACAAGTACGATGGCCTTAAGGCCTTACATTTGTGTACTCAAATAACATGTTTTCCAAACCTCGGCAGGCATGCCGGTCACACATGAATAAAGCTAGTAAACACTCAATTTAGGCCTTCGAGGGCCGGCTCAGCAACTTGGGGTATAGCCCGCTATTTAGCACTTGGCTCCGCAGCACCTGCAATCAACAATCCACCGTATGGTGGCAAACAAAGGCAATGGTCAGCTATGCTGACCAAATTATAATGATCCCACCCCCAACTCGGGGCGGAGATGCTCCTTCCCTGCACTTTGTTAGCATAGTCCAGCAGTATAGTGTAACAACACAACAACACAGGAGTAGACACTCACGGCCACACACCTCGTGCACTCAGGGTACATTCTCTATGAACCGGTCAACATCACGTCAGTGCAAGACATAGATGCCTCGGTCTCACCACCGCCACAAGGACGACCAAATATCGTGAGCATTTAGGTCCTTCCGGCCGATGTCACGTCAATTTAAGCCATAGACAACCCGAGACCTCCTATATATACCAATGACAAGTCCCACGTAGCTTTAGGTTGCTTGTACCGAATGACATAGACTGAGCACGGTTCCATTATACTCGTTGCTTACACCGCAACGTCAATTTAAGCCATATGCGCGGGTTAGCTCCCCGAGTCCCAAATCGTTACACACAACACATAAACCAGCTATCTTAAGGTTGGCTCCCAGGACAGCAAGTTGGCAGAGTCTCACATCTGCCAAGTTTTCCGAGTGCACCTTGAAGTTAATCCCCTAGGCTCCCTGTTGCAATCTACCGCGTAAAAAACCCAAAAAACAATCATTCGCACGAAGTCTTCTCCGGCCATTCAAGCAATGCAACATCACCGATCTAGACCAACTTGTCTGGGTAGGATTCACATATCTTGCCTATATCCATTCTCGATTACGGACTCTACATGTACACAATGGGGACTATTCATTTCTACTTGAAGAAACGTCTCAACTCACCGCAAACTCGCGAGAGCGGGCTTCCTATGAAAAGGAAATGAGAGCTTCACATGCTCAAGTAGAGAATCGTTACCCTAGCACTTTTCCTTGGCACCATGGAAATGTATGCGGATGGAAAGCACCACAATCTCCTTACCTCCGTAGATCCGAAGTTATCTCACGAATTGGAGCTCTGAAACTCCGCCGGTAATCGGATCTATCCTCCACTCTTCTTCCTTGCTCTCCCTTCTCTCTAGACTTTTAGAAAGAGACTAAGTGAAAGACGTGAGGGATTTGAAACCTTATTCCCGGGTATATCCCAGTAGAAACAACACCCAGCCGTCGGATCCCAAAATAAGGAAACGAACGGCCACGATCCGGAGCTGAAATGGAAAACATGGGCCGAACACGACCTGAGACACGCCCGTGTCCAGGGCCGTGTCCCCCATTTACTATCGAAATCGACGCATCTCGAAAAACACACGGGCACCTGACACGCCCGTGTTAGACCTGACACGCCCGTGTTAGCCAGTACACGCCCGTGTTCCCGGGCGTCTTCCTCCATCAACACACGACCAACACCAACCTGAGACTTACACGGGTCTTGGACACGCCCGTGTCCTATTTTACTCGCCCGTGTCATACCCGGACACGCTTGGGCTCTAGGTCGTGTTCACTGTCTTGACACTTCGTATCGACACTTCATCGACCACCTGACACGGCCTTCGACACGCCTGTGTCCTAGGTCGTGTTCCCTGTCTCGACACTTCGTCGAGCAAAATCGTCGAATTCCCTGGCAGATTGTCGACATGAGCTCGACAAGCCCTGGGACATGCCCGTGTCTCAGGCCGTGTTTGCTACTCGACGATCGTCGACTCCAAAATTCGTCGACCTCTCGTCCAAATCGTTGACCCAAACACGACACGCCCTGGTACATGCCCGTGTCCCAGGCCGTGTGCCCCTACCAAATTCCAAACTTGGCTCAAAATGCCTCCCATCGCTCTTTTGAGTTTCGAGGAGTTACAACTCTCTCCCTCTTAAAAGAATTTCGTCCTCGAAATTACATAAAGGAAAGATAATCATAAACTTAAACGGTACCTGAGTGAAACAATTCCGGGTACTCCTCAAGCATAGTCTGCTCTCGCTCCCAAGAGAGCTCTTCCTGACCGCAATTGTCCTAACGGACCTTGACCATCCTGATCTCTTTATTGCGTAGCCGCTTGAATTCTGAGTCCTCAATTCAAACGGGCTTGACCTTCGTCGTCAACCCATTATCGACCAACACTTGATCCACCGCGATCACATGCGAAGGCTCTTGCACCGCCTTCTATAGCACTGATATATGGAATACATCATGTAGGCCACTAAGCTCCACTCATAGCTTCAACCGATAAGCTGCTTCACCAATCCTCTCCAGAACCTCAAACGGTCCAAGGTACCTCGTGCTTAGCTTCTTCAAGCACCGCACCCGCGAGACACCCTGGAACGGCTTGATCTTCAAGTACACCCAGTCGCCAATAACGAACTCCACATTCCTGTGCTTGGCGTTATAGTACTTTGCCTGGCGGTCCTGGGAAATTAGCGACATTTCCCGAATGGTTCGCACCAAAGAAGTAGCATCTTCCACTTCTTATCGCTTGTACAACTTTGACTCGCCCGTTTCTAACCAACCCAATGGCGTGCAACATCTTCTACCATAAAGGGCCTCGAAGGGCGCCATTTGTATGCTTGCCTGGTAGCTATTGTTGTACGCGAACTCCACCAAGTATAGGTGGTCCTCCAACTGCTTTCCAAAGTCCAGGACACACATGTGAAGCATGTATTCCATTGTCCTATTGACCCTCTCGGTCTGCCAATCCGTCTGCGGATGAAAAGCTGTGTTGAAATTCAGCTTTCTTCCCAACATCTACTGCACCAGCATCCAATCATTGGACGTGAACCGCCAATCTCGGTCACTCATGATTCTACGGGGCACACCATGAAGCTGTACTATGTTGTCCACATACAGTTTTGCCAATTTCTCAACCGGATCATCCTTCTTATGCGGAATGAAATGTGACACCTTCGTTAGACGTTCTACGATCACCCAAATGGCATCGTTCTCTTTTTGCAACCTTGGCAGCCCGTGCACAAAGTCCATAGTAATGTAGTCAAACTTTTACTCCGGAATAGGCAAGGACTTCAAGAATCCTCCCGCTTTTGGCACTCTGCCTTCACCAAGGCACATGTCTGACACTTCACCACGTACAGTGACACATCCTTCTTCAGTCCTGGCCACCAAAACAATTTCTTCACATCGCGGTACATTTTCGTGCTCCCCGGGTGAATCGTGTACTTGGTATGATGCGCCTCGTATAACAATTCGACCCGCAAAGTGACCACATTCGGGATGCATAGACGACCGTCTTTCCAAAGCAAACCATCCACAAACTCATATTGGGAATTTAACCCATCCAGAGCCTCTATCATGAGCTGCTTCATGCTGCTATCCATATCCAAAGCCTGCCGAATCCGATCAGCCAGGTGATACTGAACTTCCGTCCAGTTCAATAGCGCTTCAGCACTCGACTGCTTGTCTACGCAAGAGATCTCCAATGCCTCCAACTCCCTAAGAAACTGCTCGTCATGGGCCGACAACCAATTGGCTTGAGCTGGGGCCCGGCGACTCAATGCGTCCGTAACCGCATTGCCTTTACCAGGCACGTAATTGATCTTGAACGTGTAGTCCCCCAGGAACTCCATCCATCTCCTCTGTCACATGTTTAGATCTTTCTGATCCAACAAATATTTCAGGCTTTTATGGTCGATATAAATATCGACCCTCACCCCATATAAGTAGTGTCTCCACAGCTTCAAGGCAAAAATCACGGCTGCTAACTCCGAGTCATGGACCGGATAATTCCTCTCGTGCACTTTCAGCTGTCTCGAGCCATACTCTATCACACTTCGATGCTGCAGTAGCACACAACCCAAGCTAATGCCTGAAGCATCGCTATAGATTTCAAAACCTTCGGTCCCACTCGACGAACTCAGCACCGGCGCCGTGGTCAACCGACACTTCAACTCCTCAAAAGCTCGTGCGCACTCTAACATCCAAACAAACTTCTGTTCCTTACTCGTCAAAGTAGTGAGAGATAATACTATCCGCGAGAAGTTCTCCACGAAGCGCATATAATAGACGGCAAGCCCTAGAAAACTCTGGACTTCCGCTACCGTAGAAAGCACAGGCCACTCTCGTATCGCAGCAATCTTCGCCGGATCCACCGCAATCCCCTCTCCACTCAGTATATGACCGAGGAGCGCCACTTAGGACAACCAAAAGTTGAATTTCGAGAACTTGGCGTACAATTGATTCCTCCTCAGCATCTCCAAAACCAAGTGAAGATGCTTGAAGTGATCTTCCTCACTCTGCGAGTACACCAAAATGTCGTTAATGAAGACGATCACAAAATGGTCCAAGTACTCCCAAAAAGTCCTGTTCATCAAATCCATGAACACCGACGGCGCATTCGTCAGCCCAAACGGCATGACCGTAAACCCGTAATTCCCGTATCTCGTACTGAACGTTGTCTTAGGGATATCACTCTCCCTTATTCTCAGCTGATAGTAACCAGACATAAGATCCAACTTAGAGCACAACGTCGACCCGACTAACTGATAAAATAGATTATCAATCCTTGGGATCGGGTAGTTGTTCTTCTCCGTTAGCTTGTTCAACTCCCAATAATCAATACAAAGTCTCAAGCTCTCGTCCTTCTTTACAAAGAGAATCGGTGCGCTCCAAGGCGATGAACTTTGACGCACATACCCTTGCTCCAACAACTCTTGCATTTGAACCTTCAGCTTCGCCATTTCTTAGGTGCTAGATGATACAGAGATCGTGACACAGGTTTAGCACCTGGCAATAGCTTAATCGTGAAATCAATCTCCCGTTGAGGCGGCGCTCCAGGAAGGTCACCAGGGAACACATCAGGGTACTTCGATACCACTGAAATACTATCCAATATAGGTTTAATCTTTGCTACCTCCACTAGTATAAAGAACATCTCTGCACCAACACGAACCGCTTTCACCACCTGAAGAGCATACATCAGCGTCTTGCTCGACCCTTTCAAGCCCGGGAAAGTCGTCTAACGACCTGTACCCAACTTAATTTTTTGTGACCGCAATCAATATGAACTTGGTGCTTCGGATGCCATTCCATGCCAAATATTACGTCGAACTCTACCAACGGCAGTAGCGACGCTAGCAAATGGAACTCCTGACTCCCCATACGAATCTTAATGCCACAGATTCTCTTTGCGTGCATCGAACACCCATTGGGAAACAACACATCTAGTTTGTCCTTCGCCATCGAAGAAGGTACTCCGATGCGCGATATGAATTTTTCGGACAAAAAGGAGTGTGAAGCTCTCGTATCAAAGAGTGCTCTCAGCGGATTATCACAAATCAAAACAAATCCTAAACAAGCAGTGGTAAGGTAACACGCACATACCAAGTATGAAACAATTTCACTTGCTATAAATTTAAACCATACCTATCAACACCTCCGCTTGTTTAATGGCCTCCTGTTGGCCAACATTATAAACTCTCGGTTTAGCCGGAGCATAATGGGATGCGGTTGACTCTACCTCCTTGCCCATCTCTTCATAAGTTGCTCCCAGCTTCCTTTCGGTCTTGGGACGTCCGCTCCAGTAGTCGCAGGCAATGTTCCCCAGCTTTCCACAAGTAAAACATGCACCCACGGTCCGACACGTAGTCGCCCCAGAAGCACCGGAAGAAGGAGCCGGACCCAGAGTCCTGGCCTTCTTAAAGAACTTACGGTACCCAAACTTTGAGGTAGTGGGCATCTTGAACTCAGACTACTTATCACCAAAGCTTTTCTTTGCTTGTATATTCTTCAAGTCCTTCTCCAAAGACCGGGCCCTGTTGACCAGTGTCAAGAAGCTCTGCGCCATCGGCCCCGATATTAGTAGCGTCAAGTCATCCCTCAGATCTTCATAGAAACGGTTCGTCTTACGCTCCTCATCCGCGAATGTGGAGCTAACATACCGACCCAACCAAGTAAACTCATGGAGATACTCATCGATGCTACTCTCTCTTTGCACCAAACTTTGGAACTCATTCTCCAAAGCTATCCTCTACGCCGAAGGGAGGTACCTAGCGAAGAGCAGTCTCGATAAATCCTCCATCGAGATGTCTGTAACTTGCCTTCCCCTCAAGAGGTGCAGCTCCAAGCCTTCTACCACAACCTAGCATCACCTTCCAGAAGGAACGTAGCTATAGTGGTCATCTGTAACTCCTTTATCTCCATTGTTGTCAAGACTCTCTTCACACGGGAGAGCATGTCTTCAACTTGAGATGGGATTCCCAACCCCGAGAATAACATAGGGTTAAAGCTCATGATGTGCTTGAGCTGTCTTTCAGTCGCTTGCCTCGGTACCAAAGGCTCCACCACTACCTGCTCCACCCTTCTCTGCTTAACCTCTGGAAGAGGTACCTGCTCCATCGCAGGAGTAGGCTGCTGCATTTGCCTTGCAGGCTGCGCATTGATCATGACAAACACTGCTTCAGCAACCAATCGTATGGTTTCAGCCGATGGAGGTGTTGCAAGAGCATCGTTTGGTGCACTACTACCCTCAGAAACTCGGCGTTCTGACGGCCCAGCACCACTTCTAGTCACCTATAGTTGTACAAAACACCGTTAAGCGACTACAAAAAATTGCAAAAAGCAATTATAGGAACGCGCAGGTTCCTAAAACACGTGTATTTTCATTCCTAAGTGGACATTCTTGTGTTCTTTTAATGTTATAACGATGACACACCCACAGGTGCTCACCACCCCTTAAAAAGAATTCGTCAACGAATTCTTTTTAAGCCTGACCGAAACCAGTAGTCTGATACCAAATTGTAACACCCCCCTATCCGTCGCATAACATATAACAGTAGGTCCGACCGGGGCCCGACGCCATATACCACAGACAGACTGGGTGGTTACTCATTGGAAACCATCCAACCAATAACCAACGTCTTACAAAGAGTCATTCTAGCAGAAGTAAATTAAAGTTACAAGCTAAAGAACCCAACCAAACATGAATGTCCACTACTCAAAAACCCAATAGGAATGAAGTACAATACACAAGTATGGTGGCCTTAAGGCCTTACATTTGTTTACTCAAATAACATATTTTCCAAACCTCAACATGCAGGCCGGTCACACATGAATAAAGCTACTAAACACTGAATTTAGGCCTTCGAGGGCCAGCTCAGCAACTTGGGCTTTAACCCACTATTTAGCACTCGGCTCCGCAGCACCTGCAAACAACAATCCACCGCACGGTGGCAAACAAAGGCAAAGGTCAGCTATGCTGACAAAATTATAACGATCCCGCCCCCAACTTGGGGCAGCGATGCTCCTTCCTTGCACTTTGTTAGCATAATCCCGCAGTATAGTGCAACAACAAAACAACACAAGTGTAGGCACTCACGGCCAAACACCCCGTGCAATCAGGGCACATTCTCGATGAACCGGTCAACGTCATGTCAGTTCAAGCTATAGAAGCCTCGGTCTCTCACCACCACCATAAGGACGGCCAAATATCGTGAGCATTTAGGTCCTTCCGGCCGATGTCACGTCAATTTAAGCCATAGACAACCCGAAACCTCCTGTCTATGCCAACGCCAAGTCCCACATAGCTTTAGGTCGCTTGTACCGAACAATATAGACCGGGCACGGTTCCGCTATACCTGTTGCTCATACTGCAACATCAATTTAAGCCATATGCGCGGGTTAGCTCACTGAGTCACATATCGTTACACACAACACATAACCCAGTTATGTTCAGGTTGGCTCCCAGGCCACCAAGTTGGCAGAGTCTCGTATCTGCCCATTTTTCTGAGTGCCCCTTGGAGTTAATCCCCTAGGCTCCCTGTTGCAATCTACCGTGTAGAAAACCCGAAAAACAATCATTCGCATAGAGTCTTCTCCGGCCATTCAAGCAATGCAACATCACCGATCCAGACCAACTTATCCGGGTAGGCTTCAAACATCATGCCTATATCTATTCTTGATTACGGACTCTACATGTACAATACGAGGATTATTCATGTCTACACGAAGGAACACCTCAACTCACCGCAAACTCGCGAGAGCGGGCTTACTATGCAAAGGAAACAAGAGCTTCACATGCTCAAGTAGAGAATCGTTAGTATAACGTCCCGAATCGCACTAGGCCCCTTGTGCATTTTTTTGTGCTAGGAGAGCTGACTTGGGCTCAGGGGTGTGCTGACAACTGGGAATCATGTAGCAGCTAAAAAGTCTAGGATTGGCAAATATTTGGGTGACACGGCCTGGGACACGGGCATGTCCTAGGGCGTGCCTTGCTCGGGTATGTAGAAGTTGCAAGGTTGATGAAAATGGGTTCAATGAAGTGTTCTGGCGAGACACTCCCCATGTCACGGGCGTGTCCCATCCGACACGGGCGTGTCGGAGGGCGGGTGTTCCCTCTGGTAGATGACCAGTGCTCGACGATCGTCGAGTGTCAAGTATGTGGTACACGGGCTGTGACACGGGCGTGTCAGAGGGCGTGTCCCGCTCATCCTCGATTAGTTCTCGTGTAGGTCAAAATATACTCGAGTAGGTGGAAAGGTACTCAAGTAAGAGGGGGTGGCACGGGCGTGTCATCCCTATGACACGGGCGTGTCCTATCCGGGTACTCGACTAGTTGGTTTTCTCTCGAGTAAGTCCTCTCGAGTAAGTCTTGAGATGGTTACACGCCCCATGTCATGGGTGTGACTGGGCTATCACGGGAGTGTCCAATCCGTGTACTCGAGTAGTTGGTTTTCTCTCTGGTAAGTCCTCTGTAACGCCCCCGGTTTTTCTGTGTTTTGTTTGACCTTTGACTGGCGTTACGATGACTCATTTCCGGCCTTTCTCCATTGTAGAGCGTGGTCTTAGCTCTTTAGGTTCCTTGTGTAGCCTGGTTGTAGCCTGTTAGCAAGATTCCCCAGCTAGCCGGAGTCTGTTTTGGTGACTCGGTTGGGTCTCTTAGGGAATGCTTGTGTTTTGGCTTCCAGTGGTGTTAGCCCGAGTGTGAGATCGTCGGATGTTGTTTTCGACCTCACCATTGTTTTTGTTGCTTGGGTGTTTAGCTACGGTGCGAGTTTTGGTCGAAGTCCGGGATCATTTGCTTTCGCGTCGTTTCGACATGTGTTTTGTTAGCTGTAGTGTTTGTTGTGTTGTGCATGGCGTGATGTGGCCGAGCTTGTTAGGATGGTGCCTTATCTTTTTTTTAGTTAAGGAGTTCGCTGTTTTTTTGTGTAAGTTTGGGTGATACGGCCTGGGTCACGGGCGTGACCCAGGGCGTGTCGTGCTCGGGTAGAGCTCCCGGCTGTGTGGTCGACGAAATTTCGGTCGACGGGTGTGTTTGGTAGGAACACGGCCTGTGACACAGGGGTGTCACAGGGCGTGTCCCCCTTCGGTTCATCGAGCTGCGCTCGATGGTCGTCGGGTGGTGTTTTTGTGAGTACACGGCAGTGTCACGGGCGTGTCGTATCGGACACGACCGTGACACGGGGCGTGTCTCCCTGTTCGACGATCAGCGCTCCACGATCGTCGAGAGGTGTTCGAGTTGGTACACGGCCTGTCATATGGGCGTGTCACGGGGCGTGTCCCCTGTTCCGTCGAGCTGAGATCGACGATCGTCGAGTGGTTAGGTGGGTGGATGTGTGAGTACATGCCCCGGGACACGGGCATGTCGGACCGTGTTACGGGCATGTCTGGGCGTGTCCCGTACTTTTTTCCTGAGTGCTTCTTTTTATGCCGTGATTCATTTTTCCTAGTCATTTCTTCGTTCCCGATTCTGGAAAAGCTTCCAGCGGAGGGTTTTGGGAGGAGATGGTGTTGGGTTTTGGCCGGCGATTTCGGGAGGATTAGAGCTCAATTTTTCTCGTGTGTTAGCGGATTTGACTTGCTCTCGTCTAAATCCTTCCTTCCATGTAAGTTTTTCTTGATTTAGGGTTGATTCTAGGAGTTAAGAATTTCTGATTTCTTTTCTTCTTCCTCAAAGCTTCAGTTTTGGTCTTTTAGGTGGCCGATCTTGCCGTCGGTGCCAAGCTTTGGAGAAAGTTGTTGTTTTTCTTGGAGGTAGAGGCAAGTGGCTCCCTTGCCCTTGCCAAATTATTTCTAACCCATACTCTGTTTTCATTTACTGTGCAATAGCTCTGTTCTCTTTGTTTTCCTCCATAGAGCAGCAGGTTGAGTTATTAAATCTAGCTTTAAATCAAGTGGCTGTTTCTTTACTTTCTAGATTTAAATAAAGCTTTCTCTCTTTTTGTCTCGGTTTGGTGTCCAATGGGTAGCTAGAGTTAGGGTAAGGTTGCGTGTAGTTGTAGTTTAAGTTTAGTTGCGGTAGCCCCGAGTAGATAGGATGGAAGGGAGGGTTGGAATTGAATTTCCAAATCTCTGTTTCCGCATGTTGAGAGAGTTTAGGCTGCGGTTTTAACAAAAATTTACGTTTACCCTAAGTAGAAAGCACTGACAGCGTTGAGTGAGCCGAGTTCACTCAACATTGTCATGCAACGTAGGTTTGCGGCTAAGTATTTTGGCGTCAAGTGAGTGGAGCTTACTCAACGTCACGTCGAGTGGGCTCGGCGTTTCTGCCTTGGGTTCGTGTGTTTCTTTAGGATTGTTAGTGTGACTTTTCCCTATTCCCTAGGGGGGGTATTGGGTGTTCGACTAGTTTTTGCATGCCGACTCTTGGGTTGTGGCAGGTGGTGGAGTTTTGGTGCCTTGGAGGGGTGGATTTGTGTGGAGAGCTATGGCCATCGACTTTTGCCCCGGTTTGGGTTGGCGTGTGTGGGACCCTAAAGCTACCACTGTTTGACCCCTTAGCCCTTTTTGGATCTGATTTTGGTTATTTATTCAGATTCATGTTTTGACCACTGCCATTAACCCACGTGTTAGGACTGTTAGTTCCTTCCCTATTTATGGCTATTTCTTTTGGCATATGTGTATATGTCTTGTTGCTGTAGCAGACTCTTCTGTAGGGCATATTGCTTTTATTGCTCGCACTTGGTGTGCTTTGTTGTGCTTTAGACAGTGCTCTTTTCTTACTGTCATGCCCTTTCTTTTGCTTATGACATTTTATTGCCGGGTTGGTAAACCCTTCTTATTTACTCATAAATCTAATGATCCATTTACCTTTTTGATTATTTTCTTGCTGAGGTGTTCTTTTCTTGAATTCCTCAGGTCCAGGTTATAGCCAGTTCAGCGGCTAGTTCTTTTGGAGGGGCTTGCTTGTGGCCTCTTGGGTAGCTGAGATAGCTGGTCCTCTATTTTTGTGAGGTAGTTCTTTACTTTTCCATATAGACATGCATACTCACCGGTGGGTTCGTGTCAGGTTGTTGACTCCCACTGGTGGCTTCTTGCGATGCTGGGTATGAACTTAAACTATTATTTCTGCCTTTTTATGGATGTTTACTTGTCTTCTGGGAAGGATTTTATGCTAGGTTGCTTGTTAGTTATTTTAAACCCTAAAGCATTACTGTATGTATCTCATGCACATCATATTTATAAAATTAAGACACTATTTTTTTCTTTTAGCGTAAAAGACTATCTTTTATATATACTATATTCACTTTAGAGTAGTGTATACCATGAGTCGTCCCGCGGGGACACTTATGCTTATTTAGGGTGTCAACTCAATTTAACCAAAAGTATTTTCTGCTGCGTATAAATATACTTTTAATTGTGGACTAGTTGATCCACCGTGCCGAGGGATACAGCTATTAATCACAACTGGTTTTCTTTCATATTAATCTAAGATTTTCCTTAAGTCTAAAGTCTGGAGTTTTGCCTGAGCATGTGCAGTTATCCCCTGCACGACATGGCATCACAGCACGTATTTTCTCTTGTTCTGATACGATGTAATCGTAGAGAAAATACGGGTTGTGACAGTTGGTATCAGAGGGAGGTTGCTTGGCAAATGGTCGGGCAACCTTTCCCTTGTTTGTATTAGTAGTTAGCGTCATACCAAACACACACCGATATGTCATCAGCACATCTTAGCTAAAGCACAAACACTACACTCATGAACATGAAGAAGTATACGGGGCATATTATGTAGTATGGGATGCATAATATGTGTATGTATATGGATCCACCATAGGAGGCAACATGTGAGGGTTATGTAGTATGGGATGCATAACCTCACCACATGAATGCGGCTAGCACGTTTTATTTTTTCGTTGCATGGGAATGTTATGTAGTATGGGATGCATAACATTTTCATGTTTACGCCGCCCATGTCATGCATTAAGGCCTTTTTAGAATGCATAGCACATCATGCATAGCATAACATTTCATAAGCACAACGTGCCAAACTAAAGATTTGCATGATGACATATGTACACTCATGGTTTTGAGTCAAAAAGAATACAAATACATGCATTCATGGTTTAGGCACATGAGTTAGTATGATGGTGGTGAACCATCTTAGATTAAGCATAACATCATCATGGTAAAAACAAATCCCAGAGCAAGTTTTGCAGTTGAAGTTCATATTTAAGTGTGTTTGTCTGTACCAGGTAGTTTTGTTCTAGCTGTTGGCTTGGGTTTTGTCTAAGCTTGTGCGATATTAGGATGGCGAGACATCCTGCGACGAGATCGACTCCCCAATCAGAGGGTGGGTCGTCGGGAGCACAGAGCGAGGCATTGATAGAAAGCCTGCGGCAGAGTAATGAGGCCTTATCGAGACAGGTAGTGGATATGCAGGCTCAGATTCAATCCCTTGTAGCAGTGGTGGCAGGATGCACTTGGGAGTCATTTAAGGTGATGTTGTTAAGTAAGTTTCTGCCTTCAGTCGAGCGGGACCGACTAATGAATGACTTCCTCCATTTGAAGCAGAAGGAACTCACGGTTAGTGAGTATGAGATTGAGTTTAACAAGTTGAGTCGGTTTGCTCCTGGCCTAGTGAATGTTGAATCAGATCGAGTTAAACGGTTTCTGGGTGGACTAAGAAGCGATATTCAGCAGTTAGTAAATGCCTACAGAGCAGTCAGTTTTGCCAGCGTGGTTGAAGCTGCCTCGAAGGTCGAGGCCATTTAGAGTGCCAAGAATAAAGGATAGTAGATGAGGAAGGATAAGCGGAAGTCCGGTGGAGGGAAGAGCCCTCAGGAATCTGATGCTGTCTCGAGAAAGAAGAACAAAGAGCTTTGTAGCTTCTGTGGCCGGCCAGGCCACCCCTTTGAGAGGTGTTTCAAAAGGTTGGGAGCGTAGAAGAAGGAGCAGGTACATGCGATTCAGATTGCTCCCAGAGGAGACTTGGTGTGTGCCTTGTGTGGAAGGAAGGGGCATGATGCTGCCCATTGCTGGTTAAAATATAAGGTCTGTTTTTAGTGCGGCTAGAAGGGTCATCTCAAGACAAGGTGCACACAGACCTAGCCTATTCTGCAGCCAGTTCCCCTCCAGGCTTTGCCACCGCCTCAGCAAATGGATAAAGGAAAGGGGAAGCTGAATGTGCTTTTAGCAGACGAAGCGCAGACTTTGACCCAGGTTATCTCAGGTTCGACTCCTCCCAAGATGTTTTGTCATGTTCCCTTTTTGGTTGTAGTTTTCATTTTAGCATTTGTTGACTTAGATGCGTGCGCTATTAGTAGGAATATTTATGGTAAAGAACTGCTGGGCGCGCATTCTCTTCGATTCTGGTGCTACCCACTCGTTTGTGGCTAGAGCCTTCGTGTAGCGGTTCAGTTTGGGCCTAGATCATGTTGGTGGTGCCTTTTGCGTTAAGTTCCCCTCCGGTGAATCTGTGGTTACAGACCTGGGTGACCTTGATTGTCCGATTTTGTTGGGGGATTTTCTAGCAAAGGCAGATTTGAAGGTGATTGACCTGAAGGACTTCGATGTTATCTTGGGCATGGACTAGTTGTCCAGGTATGATGCAGTTATCCAGTGCAAGGGTAAGCGCTTGGACTTGGTCAAAGACAACGGTCAGCCAGGGAGCGTTTATGGGTATTCTCTCCAGGAGTCTTCATTCATTTCTGCAGTGCGTGCTCGGAAGTTGCTAGATTCTGGCTGTTTTGCCTGTGTGGTCTCTCTGGTAGGGACAGTTGTTAGAGTCCCGCGTTTGGAAGAGATTCCTGTGGTGTGTGACTTCTCTGATGTGTTTCCCGACGATCTTCCCGGTCTTCCACCCGATCGAGATGTCGAGTTTGTCATAGATTTGGAGCCAGGCACGCGTCCTATTGCAAAGGCGCCGTACCGGATGGCCCCGCAAGAGCTGGAAGAGTTGTGAATCCAGCTGGATGATATGTTGGCAAAAGGTTTCATTAGGCCAAGGTTTTCGCCTTGGGGTGCACCAGTGCTGTTCATTAAAAAGAAAGATGGGTCGATGAGGCTATGCATCGACTATAGAGAGTTGAACAAGGTTACTATTAAGAACAGGTACCCTCTGCCTCAGATTGACGATTTATTTGACCAACTGCGTGGTAGTGCCGTGTTTTCCAAGATTGATGTTCGTTCAGGCTACCACCAGTTGACGATTCGGGAATCAGATGTTCCGCGGACGGCGTTCCGCTCTCGTCATGGGCATTTTGAGTTTTTGGTTATGTCATTTTGTTTGACTAATGCGCCCTCAGCTTTTATGCATTTGATGAATAGAGTTTTCAAATACTTTCTAGATAAGTTTGTGATTGTCTTTATAGATGATGTTTTGGTGTACTCTAAAGATGCGGAGGAGGATGATCGACATTTGCGTCTGGTCTTAGCGACTCTGAGAGACCATAAGCTATACGCCAAGCTGAGCAAATGCGAATTTTGGTTGCCTCAAGTTTCTTTTCTAGGCCACGTGGTTAATAAGGAGGGGATATCGGTGGACCCAGAAAAGATCGTTGCTGTTATGGAATGGGCGAGACCCGTTACTCCCAGGGAGATCAGAAGTTTCTTGGGCTTGGGTGTCTATTATAGAAGATTTGTAGAGGGATTCTCTACCTTGTCTGCTTCGTTGACCAAGTTGACGCAGGAGAATGTAGCCTTCATATGGGATGGCAAGTGTGAGGAGGCTTTTGAGGAACTAAAAAGAAGGTTATGTTCAGCTCCAATTTTGTCTTTGCCTATGGAAGGTTGTGAGTATGATATCTATGTGGATGCGTCGCATGTCGGACTGGGCTGCATACTGATGCAGGGCGAAAAGGTGATTGCATACTGGTCGAGGCAGCTAAAGACTCACGAGAGGAATTACCCTACGCATGACCTGGAGTTTGCAGCTGTGATCTATGCGCTAAAATTGTTGAGGCATTTGCTGTATGGCGCGCAGTGCAAGATTTTTACTCATCACAAGAGTTTAAAGTATGTCTTCACCCAGAAAGAATTGAATCTATGCCAATGGCCACGGTTGGAGTATGTGGCCCACTATGATGTTGAAATCCAGTACCATCCGGGCAAGGCTAATGTGGTGGCTGACACCCTGAGTCAGAAGTCAGGGAAGATTTTCAATCTCTCCGCCGAGCGTCTAGTGGCGGAGTTCCTTTTGATGGACATATCTGTGGGAAGCTGCGATTCGCAGAGTAGCTTGGCAGTGGCAGAACCTTCGTCGATTGCGCTTACGAGACTGCGTCAGAAGGAAGATCTCGATCTTCTGCATTTGTATCTTCGAGCTAAAAAAGGTGAATTGCCAAATTTCTCTATAGATGATGCGGGTACCTTGAAGTATCGTGGCAGGTTTTGCATCCCCGCAGTTGGAGATATCTGGGACATGGTGTGTAGAGAAGCCCACGGATCTAGTGTTGCCTACCATCCAGGGTCTACCAAGATGTATCATGATTTAAAGCAGATTGCCTGGTGGTATGGGATGAAGAGGGACATATCCAGATTTCTTTCTGAGTGTTACACTTGCAGGAATGTGAAAGCCGACCATGGGAGGCCTGGTGGCAAGCTGACTCCCTTGGAGATTCCGACGTGGAAGTGGGAGAGTATCTCGATGGATTTCATTACAAGGTTACCGAGATCTCCTAAGGGGCATGATTCAGTTTGGGTGATCGTAAACAGATTGACGAAGAGTGCTCACTTCGTACCATTTAAGATCACTTATCTGATGAGGAAGATAGCCGAGTTATATTTTGATGAGGTTATCAGATTGCATGATGTAACTATAAGTATCATATCGGATCGAGACTCCAGGTTCACGTCTCATTTTTGGAAGAGCCTTCAGGAGGGGTTGGGTACAGATTTGAGGTATTCCATAACTTATCATCCGCAGACCAATGGTTAGACGGAGCGAGTAAATCAGATTGTGGAAGATATGATCCGATGCTATATTCTGGACCATGGAGGAGCATGGGACGAGCGCTTGCGGCTTATGGAATTTCCGTATAACAACAGTTATCAAGAAAGCTTGCAAATGGCTCCTTTTAAAGCTTTGTATGGGAGGCGCTGCAGGACTCCCTTGTTTTGGGCTGAGGTTGGTGAGAGACCTTTGTTGGGTCCAGAAGCGCTCGAGGAGATGGAAACCGCTGTGAAGCTTATTCGGGAAAAGCTTCGGTTAGCCCAGGAGTGATATGAGAAGAACGCCAACCGGCGTAGATCGGACTTGGAATTTGTGGTGGGGGACTTAGTGTTCTTAAAGGTCCCCCCGTTGATCGGAGTCAAGCGGTTTGGCAAGAGCAGGAAGTTGGACCCGAGGTACGTAGGGCCATTTCTGATTGTTGAGCGGATTGGGTTTTCAGCTTATAGGCTGGCTTTGCCCACAAATTTTCCTAGTGTGCATGATTTCTTTCACGTCAGTCAGCTGCGGAAATGTGTGCTGAATGGCTGGTAGGTTTTGGATTCTGTGCCTCAGTTGGAGCCGAATCTTTCTTATGGGGAGGTGTATGTCCGCCTTTTGGATTCTCAGGTTCGTGCGTTGTGGAAGATGACTATTCCTATGGTTAAAGTTTTATGGAGGAATAAGGATGTAGAAAGCGCGACTTGGGAATTGGAGTCGCCTATAAGGGAGGCTCACCCTCATCTTTTTCCCTGATCTTGTGTCTGGTATGTTTTCTGTTTTTTTATATATATATAGCCCATTCTTGGCTATTTATCTCTCCTTGATAGGGGTGTTGTGAGTAAAATTTCGAGGCAAAACTTTCTTTTAGGGGGAGTGGTTGTAACGCCCCCGGTTTTTCTGTGTTTTGTTTGACCTTTGACTGGCATTACGATGACGCATTTCCGGCCTTTCGCCGTTGTAGAGCGTGGACTTAGCTCTTTAGGTTCCTTGTGTAGCCTGGTTGTAGCCTGTTAGCAAGATTCCCCAGCCAGCCGGAGTCTGTTTTGGTGACTCGGTCGGGCCTCTTAGGGAATGCTTGTGTTTTGGTTTCGGGAGGTGTTAGCCCGAGTGTGCGATCGTCGGATGTTGTTTTCGACCTCACCATTGTTTTCATAGCTTGGATGTTTAGCTACGGTGCGAGTTTTGGTCGAAGTCCGGGATCGTTTGCTTTCGAGTCGTTTCGACGTTTGTTTTGTTAGTTGTAGTGCTTGTTGTGCTGCGCATGGCCTGATGTGGCCAAGCTTGTTAGGCTGGTGCCTTATCTTTTTTTAGGCTAAGGAGTTGGCTGTTTTTTTGTGTAAGTTTCGGTGATACGGCCTGGGTCACGGGCGTGACCCAGGGCGTGTCAAGCTCGGGTAGAGCTCTCGGCTGTGTGGTCGACGAAATTTCGGTCGACGGGTGTTTTTGGTAGGAACACGTCCTGTGACATGGGCGTGTCACAGGGCGTGTCCCCCTTCGGTTCGTCGAGCTGCGCTCGATGGTCGTCGGGCTTTGTTTTTGTGAGTACACGGCAGTGTCACGGGCGTGTCGTATCGAACACGGCCGTGATACGGGGCGTGTCTCTCAGTTCGACGATCGGCGCTCCACGATCGTCGAGCGGTGTTTGAGTTGGTACATGGCCTGTGACACGGGCATGTCATAGGGCGTGTCCCCTGTTCCGTCGAGCTGAGATCGACGATCGTCGAGTGGTTAGGTGGGTAGATGTGTGAGTACACGCCCCGTGACACTGGCGTGTCGGACCGTGTCACGGGCGTGTCTGGGGCGTGTCCAGTACTTTTTTCCTGAGTGCTTCTTTTTATGCCGTGATTCATTTTTCCTCCTCATTTCTTCATTCCCGATTCTGGAAAAGCTTCCAGCGGAGGGTTTTGGGAGGAGATGGTGTTGGGTTTTGGCCGGCGATTTCAGGAGGGTTAGAGCTTGATTTTTCTCATGCGTTAGCGGATTTGGCTTGCTCTCGTCTAGATCCTTCCTTCCATGTAAGTTTTTCTTGATTTAGGGTTTATTCTAGGAGTTAAGAATTTCTGATTTTTTTTCTTCTTCCTCAAAGCTTCAGTTTTGGTCTTTTAGGTGGCCGATCTTGCCACCGGTGCCAAGCTTTGGAGATAGTTGTTGTTTTTCCTGGAGGTAGAGGTAAGTGGCTCCCTTTCCCTTGCCAAATTATTTCTAACCCATACTCTGTTTTCATTTCCTGTCCAGTAGCTCTGTTCTCTTTGTTTTCCTCCCTAGAGCAGCAGGTTGAGTTGTTAAAGCAAGCTTTAAATCAAGTGGCTGTTTCTTTACTTTCTAGATTTAAATAAAGCTTTCTCTCTTTTTGTCTCGGTTTGGTGTCCAATGGGTAGCTAGAGTTAGGGTAAGACTGCGTGTAGTTGTAGTTTAAGTTTAGTTGCGGTAGCCCCGAGTAGATAGGATGGAAGGGAGGGTTGGATTGAATTTCCAACTATCTGTTTCTGCGCGTTGAGAGAGTTTAGGCTGCGGTTTTAACAAAAATTTACGTTTACCCTAAGTAGAAAGCGCTGACAGCGTTGAGTGAGCCGAGTTCACTCAACGTCGTCATCCAGCGTAGGTTTTCGGCTAAGTATTTTGGCTTCAAGTGAGTGGAGCTTACTCAACGCCACGTCGAGTGGGCTCGACGTTTCTGCCTTGGGTTCGTGTGTTTCCTTAGGATTGTTAGTGTGACTTTTCCCTATTCCCTAGGGGGTATTGGGTGTTCGGCTAGCTTTTGCATGCCGACTCTTGGGTTGTGGCAGGTGGTGGAGTTTTGGTGCCTCTGGAGGGGTGGTTTTGTGTGGAGAGCTGTGGCCACCGCTTTTTGGCCCGATTTGGGTTGGCGTGTGTGGCACCCTAAAGCTGCCACTGTTTGACCCCTTAGCCCTTTTTGGATCTGGTTTTGGTTATGTATTCAGATCCATGTTTTGATCGCTGCCATTAACCCACGTGTTAGGACTGTTAGTTCCTTCCCTATTTATGGCTATTTCTTTTGGCATATGTGTATATGTCTTGTTGCTGTAGCAGAATCTTTTGTAGGGCATATTGCTTTTATTTCTCGCACTTGGTATGCTTTGCTGTGCTTTAGACAGTGCTCTTTTCTTACTATCATGCCCTTTCTTTTGCTTATGACAGTTTGTTGCCCTGTTGGTAAACCCTTCTTATTTACTCTTAAATCTAATGCTCTATTTACCTTTTTGATTATTTTCTTGCTGAGGTGTTCTTTTCTTGAATGCCTCAGGTCCAGGTTATAGCCAGTTCAGCGGCTAGTTCTTTTGGAGGTGCTTGCTTGTGGCCTCTTGGGTAGCTGAGATAGTTGATCCTCGATTTTTGTGAGGTAGTTCTTTACTTTTCTGTATAGACATGCATACTCACTAGTGGGTTCGGGTCAAGTTGTTGACGCCCACTGGCGGCTTCTTGCAAAGCTGGGTATGAACTTAAACTGCTATTTCTGCCTTTTTATGGATGTTTACTTGTCTTCTGTGAAGGATTTTATGCTAGGTTGCATGTTAGTTATTTTAAACCCTAAAGCATTACTATATGTATCTCATGCGCGTCATATTTATAAAATTAAGACACTATTTTTTTCCTTTAGCGTAAAAGACTATCTTTTATATATACTATATTCACCTTAGAGTCATGCATACCATGAGTCGTCCCGCGGGGACACTTATGCTCATTTAGGGTGTCAACTCAATTTAACCAAAAGTATTTTCTGCTGCGTATAAATATACTTTTAATTGTGGACTAGCTGATCCACCGTGCCGAGGGATACGACCATTAATCACAACTGGTTTTCTTTCATATTAATCTAAGATTTTCCTTAAGTCTAAAGTCTGGAGTTTTGCCTGAGCGTGTGCAGTTATCCAATGCACGACGTGGCATCACGGCACGTATTTTCTCTTGCTCTGATACGATGTAATCGTAGAGAAAATGCGGGTTGTGACATCCTCTTGAGTAAGTCTTGAGTGGGTTACACGCCCTATGTCACGGGCGTGACTGGGCCGACAAGGGCGCGTCCCACCCGTGTGTCGTGTCGAGTATGGAACCGACGCATAAAAACCATCGTAACGCTTCGCCTAGGCAGGACACGGGTATGGACACGGGTGTGTCCCTACCCGTGTCACTTTTATATAAAAGGGGAAGTGATAACCCTAGCCGTTTTCACTCCTCATTCCAGCCTTTTTCTGAGAGAAACTCCTGTTGAGAGAAGGAAGTCGCTGGATCTAGTTCTAGAGGAGAAGATCCGCCGCCGTGGAAAAGAAGATGCCGCCGAGAAGAGTCACGAGATCCATGGACGGAAATGGTGGAAACGCCGGAAATGAGGTGAGTTTCCTACCCTCTCCCTTGGTGCAAGATCTTTAGTTATTTTCTTAGGAGAGATATCGACCCAAGAGAGTCCTGATGGAGAGAAGGAATTTTCTAGGGATGGCCATGCTAGGACATGTGTTCTAGGTTTTAGATCTCTTCAACCCCCCCCCCCCCTTTCTTCTATGAGATGATGGGTGGATGGTTTCATGAAAAATCATGGCCCTTTGAGGGTGATTAAGGGAGGAGGAATTTCTGGAGTGATTTTGGAATATCGACTTGAAGAGGAAGATGAACCGATGCAGTTCATTCCTCTTTAAAATGAGTGCAGAATGTGTATTCTACGCGCAGTGGTATTCTTGTCCATTTTCAAGTAGTCTATGTCCATATCTGGGCTTCTAACTAAATATGAACGTTGTAGCCCCTGAAAATACCTTTCCAACGAGTGGTTACACGTCTTCATGCAAAGTATATAGCCACGGGAAAGTCTGAACGAACATGACGACCGATAAATCCAGCATGCAGAAATTGTGTTCTGTACGCAACGGACTTCAAGGCTGATTTCAGCTAGGATACACTCAAATCTGGGTTGTGGGCTGAATATGAAAGTTGTAACCCATGAAAAGACCTTTCCATCGAGTGGTTACATGTCTTCACCGGATTCCTGTAGATTCGGGAATCTCCAGTTTAATTTGCTATCCAGATTTACTTTACACTTAAGTTCTGGCGTTTATATAATATGAATTTGAATTCGATGGAATCGATGTTGCTGATTAACTCTATACTTTGATGAACTATTTTATGCTGACCACCGTAGTACTATGAATGATAAATCTTGTTAATTATATTTCATAAAACTGAATTGTGGAGCAAGCCTTAATGCATGATATGACTTGATAAAATTGATAGATTGTTATAAATGCGCACCATGTCTATAATATGATGAATGAAATGTCTGGATACAATTGGTAGATTATTATTAAGGCGCGTTATATTTGTAATATGTTGAAATCATTTGGAATGACAAATAGAGGGATATGCCATGGTCATGAGTATGCATGATGGTTAGAATGAAATGTAGTAGTCCAATACTTAGAGTGTGGTCTCCCTACAGGTAGTATTGTGAATGGATGTAAGTGCGGTGTTGACCGTCACTAGTTGGTTTGTGTTGAGATGTGGTATAGATGGATGGTTGGATTGTGCCCTCGTTCTTACTTCCGAGGCCCCTTCCATGCCACGATGTTGTGGAATTTTCATGTGGTGTGAGCCAACACACGGTGTCGTAATCCTTGGTTAAGGATAGTGTGGCAGGTCTACGGGCTCGCCGATCGTCACACCGACGGGAGTTGATGATTAGAATTTGGCTGGTTGGGATGTGTCCTCGGTGTTCACGTCCCAAGGCCCCTTCCGTGCAAGTGAACAGTTGGGCTGTGTCTGGTGCCTTCTTCTGAGGCCCCTTTCGGGTCACACCAGGCCAGTTCGGGTTGTGTTCTCGGTACACATCTACCTGAGACCCCGCTGGGCAATAGTACACATGGGCTCCGGAGTTGTGTTCTTAGCGTTGAGGCATACGGAGGCCTAGGTGAAGTAGTGTGGATACCCACCTAGTAGTAGAGATGCCCGCTCTACTGTCACCGCCTGGCCACGACGGCTGATGCCTGAGAGGTTAGCTACCTGCTCGAATAGTGAGAACTATAGACTGTGTCGACATAGCGATTGCATGTGTGTGACCATGGGTGAGTCATTGAATAACAAACATACCATTACAAAGCATTGCACAAACAAGACCCTCATCGTATAAGTTTGTATGGGCACACTTATACGATGAGTTACTTTTATGTAACCCGATCCTTAACTTATAAGTTTGTATGGACATTCTTATAAGTTAAGTTACGTTCCTGCTGTAGTTACTTGTATTTGTTGATTTACTAATATTGTTATTCAAGTAGAACTGCTACTTTATAATGTTGTTATTCATGTACTATTACCACCTGCTTGTACCTGCTTTACTACTTGTATTATACTTGTACCCTTGTTCCTTTCTCCGCCTGGTGCCGAGGAGCCGCCGGGGGAGCGGATGTGAAGCCACTTAGTCTTTCGACTAACGGTTGCCACGTCTTCCTTTTTAGGAGGTCACCACGCAGGTAGAGCAGCCGCAGACTTTACATCAGGACAGCCAGGCCAGCACGTTAGGGCCTGAAGTGACGGTGTCGTCGCTACGGTCAGTTACAGATGTGAGTGTTGTGAGATTCTGTTGTAGTTCATTTTGGCAAATTTTATAGATGTACTCTGATATTGTAGGAGCGTGTTTTAGCTTCTCTTATTTGATGTATTTGGACTCATATGCTTAGTGTGGATTTGACTTCTTCTTGCTTATATTATGGTTGGGTTGGCATATATATATTGATATTGGTTATAGCCGGCGGAATAGGTGTCTTGTGGTACAGGTTAGCCGTGCGCTAATGCTACCGCAAGGCGGCTGTTTCGGGCATAAGACCCCACTTCATGCCGTGTTTTGGGATCCGGGAGGGTAGGGTCTTACAAATGGTATCATTCTGCCACGATCCTCAGCTAAAGAAGTAATTCAACATTGGTCCCACCCCCATTCGATTAGTCAGTTTGCGGCAAACTAACATAGCGGAAGCAGTGGTGTGCCCATATGTATTTCACATTAAGTTGTCCAACTTTGACCGCAAGATTAGCCAGCCTAACCATACGTTTGTGTTTTACGTGTAGGTTCCAATGCACGTTGAGCCGATGGGGGGCACTCCTGCACCTTCCATACCCACTCATTTTCAATAATCCGAGTTGGGGCAGATGCACACCGTCATCCTGGATGCCTTTAGGGTGCAGCAGCCTCCTGTTCAATAACAGGATCCGGGCTCTAACTAGCTGAGCACCTTTCGGGCTCTCTCCCCTCCCACCTACCTCGGGAAGGAGTCGGCCGTACGCACGGAAGAATGGCTTGACACGGTCCAAGAGCTATTGGCGGGGATCCGTTGCCTGACCAGCATGGTTGTATCATTGGTGGTGTCTGTCTGGGATCTACATGCTAAGAGGTGGTGGAAGTCACTCGTTGGCTCCACGTTCCAAGGACGAGTGTATACCGAGATAAGTTGGAGCGAGTTCTCGGGTGTCTTCTTGGAGCACTTCATTCCTATGTCGGCTCGAGACGAGCTCGAGCAGAGGTTTTTACTACTGAAGCAGGGATCAAAATCGGTTACAGAGTACCAGCGTGAGTTCCAGCATCTCGCAAGGTTCGCAGACTCATATGACCTGGATGATAGAGGATACTGCATGCGTTTCTATAAAGGGCTGCGAGATCCCCTAAGGCAGGCCCTTTTGTTTATAGTGGATGCTAGTTTGGCGGAGATTATCAACATGGAAAAGAGATTGGACGCGGACCACTTGGGATGTGGCAAGAGACCTGCAGAGGACGTGATGGAAGCTGGTCCAAGCAATAGGAGGAGGCGGGACTTCAGAGGAGCAAGAGGACATCAAAGAGGTGGAGGACGTTTCAACCGAGACTTTAGAGTGGAGCCTCCTACGTTGCCTCCACCTCCTCAGCCTTAGCAGTCTCAACAACATGAAGGGCAAGCGTGGGCTAGTGTGTTTTGAATGAAACCAGCCGGGCCATATTCGACGTTTCTGCCCACGGTTGTATGAGAATGTCCCTCCTGCTCTCCCTCCGGCCGCTCCGCGGGGGCGCGGTTATATACGTGATCGAGGACGAGGACCACAAGGAGGAAACCCCGACACTGCTCGGGAGGAAGTGTACGCGCTGGACATGGTGCAAGAACGAAATCCCCAAGATGTGATTGCAGGTATGATTTAATTGATTATCATGTTTTCGTAGTCTAACTAAAAGTTGCTTGAGACATACTAGACACCTAGCAATGAGTTTTGGTTATTGGTACTTAGGCAACATGAAAGTTGGTGGGAAGACAGCCTATGCGCTGTTCGATACTGGTGCCTCACACTCCTTTGTGTCTGAGGATTTCATTAAGGACATGGAGGGCGTACAATACTTTACTGGTATAGCCCGACGAGTGCACCTACCGGACGGCTCGGAGATGATTGCAACCGCTAAGTGAGAGTTTGAGATATTTATTGAAGGAAAGGCCTTTGATATGCGTGCCACGGTCTTGAGAATGCCGGAGTTTGACATCATTTTGGACATGACGTGGTTGGACTGACACTTCGCAAGGATCGACTGCGCAGAAAAGCGAATCTATTTGAGACATGGAGACACCGACGTCATCTTTCAAGGTATTAGCTTTGCACCTCGTATGTTGTTATCTTCAGTTCAGGCTGTAAAAGCCCATATGTCGGGGGATGAAGTCTTCATGATCTATTTTGAGTTGAAGGAGTTAGCATTGGATATAAAAGACGTACGGGTAATGCGGGATTTCCCCGAGGTATTTCCTGAGAAACTGCCAGGATTACCCCCGCATAGAGAGGTTGACTTCCAGATTAATCTAGTACAGGGTGCCAAGCCGGTATCCAAGGCCCCTTGCCGAATGGCCCCGAAGGAACTCGCGGAGTTTAGAGTTCAACTACAAGAACTGGTGGAATCAGGGTTCGTTCGGCCCAGTTCGTCGCCCTGGGGAGCCCCTATTTTGTTCGTGAAGAAGAAGGATGGGACCCTGTGTTTGTGCATAGACTATCGGGAACTCAATCGGCTGACGGTGCGGAACACTTATCCTCTACCTCGGATTGACGAGTTGTTCGATCAACTAGTGGGAGCACATTGGTTTTCTAAGCTGGACTTGCGCTCAGGGTATTATCAGTTGAGAATACAAGAAGGTTACATCCAGAAAACGGCTTTTAGTTCAAGATATGGGTTGTACGAGTTCCATGTAATGCCGTTTGGGCTCACAAATGCCCCTTCAGCCTTCATGAGCATGATGAACAAGGTGTTTGAACCTTATTTGGATATATTCGTCATTGTTTTCATCGACAACATCTTGTTCTACTCAAAGACGGAGGACGTGCATGTTGAGCACTTGACCTTGGTATTGGAGAAATTAATAGAGCACGCCTTGTTTGCCAAGTTAAGAAAGTGCGAATTCTGGCTTAAAGAGGTTGCTTTCTTGGGGCATGTGATCAGTGGAGCAGGACTAGCGGTGGATCCGGCCAAGGTGCGTTCCGTGAAGGAGTGGTTGCCCTTGAAGTCGGCGGCAAATGTGAGGAGTTTCCTTGGACTTGCCAGGTACTACCGCAAGTTCGTAAAAGGATTTTCAAAGATTGCTCTTCCTCTTACTTCATTGACGAACAAAGGTGTGCCATTTGAGTGGACACCCCAATGTGAAGCGGCATTCCAGGAGCTGAAGGATAGACTTAACTCCGCCCCCATCCTTTCACTTTCGTTTGGGAAGGAAGGATTTCAAGTTTACACGGACGTATCATATCAAGGGATGGGAGCGGTGTTGATGCAACATGGACACGTGATCGCTTATGTTTCAAGACAATTGAAGAAATATGAAATCAATTACCCGGTTCACGATTTGGATCTTGGAGTAGTGGTGTTCGCCTTGAAGGTTTGGAGGCACTATCTATACGGCGTCCACTGCGAGATTTTCTCAGACCATAAAAACTTGAAGTATGTTCATACTCATAAGGAGTTAAACTTGAGACAACGTCGGTGGTTAGAATTTCTATGTGACTATGATTTCAACATGAACTAGCACCCTGGTAAGGCGAACTTGGTGGCCGACGCATTGAGTAGGAAGGTTCCAGGCTCTAGCCTAGAGGCTCGATTGATGGGTATGGAGTTGGCTCGGATGATTGAGGAGATGGATATTACTTTGGTGTTTAAGGCTCATTCGGCAGAGTATACAGAGTACTTGGCAAGCATGAGCATAGTTTGTGATATCCGGGACCGAATTATAGTGGAGCAAGGAGTGGATGCGGCCCTGGCCCCGGCAATCAAGTCAATCGAAGATGGGACTACGGATGAGTATATGCTAAAAGACGGCCTCGTTTATTTCCGTGGTCGGCTATAAATTCCCAAGGGCGGTAGAATCCGGGAGGATATCTTGAGAGAGGCACATTGCTCTCAGTATTCGGTGCACCCGGGTATTGCCAACATGTATGCCGGCTTGCGGAAGACCATGTGTTGGCCGGGGATGAAGAAGGATGTCCGATATTTTGTTACACACTGTGAAGCTTGTCAAAGAGTGAAGGCAGAATGCAAGAGCCCCAATGGTTTGTTACAATCGTTGTCCATCCCCAAATGGAAGTTCGAGGATATCTCCATGGACTTCGTCCATGGGTTACTTCGCTAACGCTCCGGGAATGATTCAGTGTGGGTAATAGTTGATTGCTTGACGAAAGTAGCCAGGTTTATCCCAATGAAGAAAGAAGCTCATGTGGATGTCTTAGTACGCCTCTTTGTGAAGCAATCTGTACTGTATCATGGCGTGCCTAAGACGATCGTGTCTAATTGTGATGCTCGGTTTAACTCCAATGAGTGGAAAGCGGTACATGCGTATTTGGGCTCGCGCCTTACCTTCAGCACCGCGTTTCATCCTCAGACGGACGGGAAATCTGAAAGTACCATCCGAACATTAGAAGATTTGTTTAGATTATGTGTGTTGGATAGAGGAGAGCCGTGGGAAAGGCTCTTACCATTGGTACAATTCTCCTACAATAATAGCCATCAGGCTAGCATCGACAAGGCTCCTCATGAAGTTCTTTATGGAAGGAGGTGTATAACCCCTTTGTCTTGGGTGCAAGATGAAGACCCAAAGGCTTTGGGCGTTGAATATATTGATGATACCAATGCGGCAGTTAGACTGATACAGGACCACATGTTGGAGGCTCAAAGTCGGCAGGCAAAGTATTATAATGCAATGCATCGGATGGTGGAATTTCAAGTGGGTGATACGGTGTTCCTGAAACTTCGACTGATGCATGGAGTGTCACGTGTGCGTGGTGTGAAAAAGCTCAACCCGAGGTATGTTGGGTCTTATACTATATTGGAAAGGATTGGCTCGCTGGCCTATCGGTTGGAGTTACCTCCCGAGCTAGAGAACCTCCACGACGTGTTCCATGTGTCGTCGATTCGGAAGGCGCTGTTACGGCCCGATCAATACATCCCCACAACTTATGGTGCTGTGGCATCTGATAGGTCTGTGCGACTAGAGCCGGTGCGGATCGTAGATAGCGAGACAAGAAAGTTATGTCGTAAAAGTGTTCACTTGGTGAAGGTGCTATGGTCCAATCATGGGAACGAGGAATATACATGGTAGTCGATAGATGTGATGCAAAAACACTATCTGGAGTTGTTTGCTCAAGGTAGTCTTATTTAAAAGCATATTATATTTCTGTTGTTCTTTTCTCTCCATAGTCTAAGCTAGATTTCGGGGACGAAATCTTTTATTTTGTTTATAGGATTTGTAACGTCCCGAATCGCACTAGGCCCCTTATGCGTGTTTTTGAGCCAGGAGAGCTGACTTAGGTTCAGGGGAGTGCTGACAACTGGGAAGCATTTAGCAGCCAAGAAGTCTGGGATTGGCAAATTTTTGGTTGAAACGGCCTGGGACATTGGCGTGTCCTAGGGCGTGTCCTGCTCGGGTGCGTAGCAGTCGCGAGGTCGACAAAAATGGGTTCGATGAAGTGTTTGGGCGAGACACGCCCCGTGTCACGGGCGTGTCACGGTCGTGTCCCATCCGACATGGGCGTGTCGGATGGCGGGTGTTCCCTCTAGTCGATGACCAATGCTTGACGATCATCGAGTGTCAAGTATGGGGTACACGGGCTGTGACACGGGCGTGTCATAGGGCATGTCCCGCTCATCCTCGAATAGTTCTCGTGTAGGTCGAAATATACTCGAGTAGGTGGAAAAGTACTCTAGTAAGAGGGGGTGACACGGGCGTGTCATCCCTGTGACACGGGCGTGTCCTATCCGGGTACTAGAGTAGTTGGTTTTCTCTCGAGTAAGTCCTCTCGAGTAAGTCTCGATAGGGTTACACGCCCCATGTCACGGGCGTGACTGGGCTGTCACGGGCGTGTCCAATCCGTGTACTCGAGTAGTTAGTTTTCTCTCGAGTAAGTCCTCTCGAGTAAGTCTCGAGTGGGTTACACTCTCCATGTCACGGGCGTGACTGGTCCGACACGGGCATGTCCCACCCAAGTGTCGAGTATTGAACCAACGCATAAAAACCATTGTAACGCTTCGCCTAAGCAGGACAGGGGAAAGGACACGGGCGTGTCCCTACCCGTGTCACTTTTATATAAAAGGGGAAGTGATAACCCTAGCCATTTTCACTCCTCATTACAGCCGTATTTCTGAGAGAAACTCTTGTTGAGAGAAGGAAGTTGTTGGATCTAGTTCTAGAGGAGAAGATGCCGCCGCCGTGGAAAAGAAGATGCTGCCGAGAAGTGTCACGAGATCCATGGCCGGAAATGGTGGAAACGACGGAAATGAGGTGACTTTCCTACCCTCTCCCTTGGTGGTAGATCTTTAGTTATTTTCTTAAGAGAGATATCAAATCAAGAGAGTCTTGATGGAGAGAAGGAGTTTTCTAGGGATGGCCATGCTAGGACATGTGTTCTAGGTTTTAGAACTCTTCAACCCCCCCCCCCCTTTCTTCTATGAGATGATGGGTGGATGGTTTCGTGAATAATCATGGCACTTTTAGGGTGATTAAGGGAGGAGGAATTTCTGGAGTGCTTTTGGAAGATCGACTTGAAGAGAAAGATGAATCGATGTCGTTCATTCCTCTTTAAGATGCGTGCAGAATTTGTATTCTGCACGTAGAGGTCTTCTTGGCCATTTTCAAGGAGGATATGTTAGACCTGGGCTTCCGACTAAACACGAAAGTTGTAGCCCCTGAAAATACCTTTCCAACGAGTGGTTACACGTCTTCATGAGAAGTCTGTAGCCACGGGAAAGTCTGAACGAACATGACATCCGAGAAATCCTGCATGCAGAAATTGTGTTCTGTACGAAGCGGATTTCAAGGCTGATTTCAACTAGGATACACTTGAATCTCGGTTTTGGGCTGAATATGAAAGTTGTAACCAATGGAAAGACCTTTCCATCAAGTGGTTACACGTCTTCACTGGATTCCTGTAGCTTCAGGAATCTCCGGTTGAAGTTGCGGTCCAGATTTACTCTGCACTTAAGTTCTGGCATTTATATAATATGAATTTGAATTCGGTGAAATCGATGTTGCTGATTAATTCTAGACTTTGATGAACTATTTTATGCTGACCACCGTAGTACAATGAATGATAAATCTTGTTAATTAGATTTCATAAAACTGAATTGTGGAGCAAGCCTTAATGCATGATATGACTTGCTAAAATTGATAGATTGTTAGAAATACGCACCGTGTTTATAATATGATGAATGAATTGACTGGATACAATTGGTAGATTATTATTAATGCGCATCATGTTTGTAATATGTTGAAATCATTTGGAATGACAAATAGAGGGATAAGTCATGGCCATGAGTATGTATGATGGTTAGAATGAAATGTAGTAGTCCAATACTTAGAGCGTGGTCTCCCTACATGTAGTATTGTGAATGGATGTAAGTGCGGTGTTGACCGTCACTAGTTGGTTTGTGTTGAGATGTGGTATAGATGGATGGTTAGGTTGTGCTCTCGTGCTTACTTCCGAGACCCCTTCCATGCCACGGTGTTGTGGAATTTGCATGTGGTGTGAGTCGACACGCGGTGTCGTAATCCTGGGTTAAGGATAGTGTGGCAGGTCTACGGGCTCGCTGATCGTCACACCGACGGGAGTTGACGGTTAGACTTTGGGCGGTTGGGCTATGTCCTTGGTGTTCACGTCCCGAGGCCCCTTCCGTTCCAAGTGAATGGTTGTGCTCTGTCCTCGTGCCTTCTTCCGAGGCCCCTTCCGGGTCACACCAGGCCAGTTCGGGCTGTGTTCTCGGTGCACATCTACCTGAGACCCCACTGGGCCATAGTACGCATGGGATTCGTTGTTGTGTTCTTTGCGTTGATGCGTACAGAGTCCTTGGTGAAGTAGTGTGGATACCCACCTATTAGTAGAGATGCCCGCTCTACTGTCACCGCCTGGCCACGGCGGCTGATGCCTGAGAGGTAAGCTACCTTCTCGAATAGTGGGAACTATAGTCTGTGTCGACATAGCGATTGCATGTGTGTGATCATGGGTGAGTCATTGCATAGCATACATACCATTACATAGCATTTCACAAATAAGACCCTCATCGTATAAGTTTGTATGGGCACTCTTATACGATGAGTTACTTTTATGTAACCCGATCCTTAACTTATAAGTTTGTATGGACATTCATATAAGTTAAGTTACGTTCCTGCTATAGTTACTTGTATTTGTTGATTTACTAATATTGTTATTCAAGTAGAACTGCTACTTTATAATGTTGTTATTCATGTACTATTACCACCTGCTTGTACCTGCTTTACTACTTGTATTATACTTGTACCCTTGTTCCTTTCTCCGCCCGGTGCCGAGGAGTCGCCGGGGGAGTGGATGTGAAGCCACTTAGTCTTTCGACTAACGGTTGCCACGTCTTCCTTTTTAGGAGGTCACCCCGCAGGTAGAGCAGCCGCAGACTCTGACATAGCAATTCTGTTGTAGCTCGTTTGGGAAAATTTTATAGCTGTACTCTGATATTGTAGGAGCGTGTTTTAGCTTCTCTTATTTGATGTATTTGGACTCATATGCCTACTGTGGATTTGACTTCTTCTTGCTTATATTATGGTTGGGTTGGCATGTATATATTGATATTGGTTGTATCCAACGGAATAGGCGTCTTGTGGTACAGGTTAGTCGTGCGCTAATGCTACCGCAAGGCGGCTATTTCGGGCATAAGACCCCCCTTCGTGCCATATTTTGGGATCCGGGAGGGGGGGGGGGGCGGTCTTACAGTTACCCCAGTGCTTTTCCTTGGAGCCATGGAAATGTATGCAGATGGAAAGCACCGCAATCTCCTTGCCTCCATAGATCCGAAGTCGGCTCGTGATTTGGAGCTCTGAAACTCCGTCGGTAACTGGATCTAGCCTCCTTTCTTCTTGCTTGCTCTCCCTTCTCTCTAGACTTTTAGAAAGAGACTAACTGAAAGAAGTGAAGGATTTAAAACCCTATTCCGGGGTATATCCTAGTAGGAACAACCCCCAGCCGTCGCATCCCAAAATAAGGAAACAAACGACCACGATCCGGAGCTGAAATGCAAAACCTGGGCCAAACATGGCCTGCGACACGCCCGTGTCCAGGGCTGTGTCCCCCATTCGCCGTCGAAATCGACACGTCTCGAAAAACGCACATGTACCCGACACGCCCGTGTTCGACCTAACACGCCCGTGTCAGCCAGTACACGCCCGTGTTCCCGGGCGTGTTCCTCCATCAACACAGGAACAACACTAACTTGAGACTCATACGGGTCTTGGATACTCTCATGTCCTATATGACACGCCCGTGTCATAACCGAACATGCTTAGGCTACAGGCTGTGTTCACTGTCTCGACACTTCGTCTCGACACTTTGTCTCGACAGTTCGTCGACCACCTGACACGGCCTTGGACAAACCCGTGTCCTAGGCCGTGTTCCCTGTCTCGACACTTCGTCGAGCAAAATCATCGACTTGCCTGGCAAATTATCGACACGAGCTCAACATGCCCTGGGACATGCCCGTGTCTCAGGCCGTATTCGCAGCTCGACGATTGTCGACTCCAAAATTCATCGACCTCTCAGCCAAATCGTTGACCGAAACACGACACGCCCTGGGACACGCCCGTGTCCCAGGCCGTGTGCCCCCTGCCAAATTCGAAACATTGCTCAAAATGCCTCCCATCGCTCTTTTGAGTTTCGGGGCATTACAACTCACTCCCTCCTAAAAGAATTTCGTCCTCGAAATTACATAAAGGAAAGATAATCATAAACTTAAACGATACCTGAGTGAAACAATTCTGGGTACTCCTCAAGCATGGTCTGCTCTCGCTACCAAGAGAGCTCTTCCCGACCGCAATTGTCCCAACGGACCTTGACCATCCTGATCTCTTTATTGCGTAGCCGCTTGAATTCTGAGTCCTCAATTCGAACGTGCTTGACCTTCGTCGTCAACCCATTATCGATCGGCACTTGATCCACCGCGATCTCATGCTAAGCTCTTACACCGCCTTCCGTAGCACCGATATATGGAATACATCATGTAGACCACTAAGCACCACTGATAGCTTCAACTGATAAGCTGCTTCACCAATCCTCTCCAGAACCTCAAACGGTCCAAGGTAGCTCAGGCTTAGCTTCTTCAAGCGCCGCACCTGCGAAACACCCTTGAACGGCTTGATCTTCAAGTACACCCAGTCGCCAACAGTGAACCCCACATTCCTGTGCTTGGCGTTATAGTACTTAGCATGGCAGTCCTGAGCAATTAGCAACTTTTCCCGAATGGTTCGCACCAAAGAAGTAGCATCTTCCACTTCTTGTCGCTTGTATAACTTTGACTCGCCCGTTTCTAACCAAGACAACGGCGTCCAACATCTTCTACCATAAATGGCCTCGAAGGGCGCCATTTGTATGCTTGCCTGGTAGCTATTGTTGTACGCGAACTCCACCAAGTATAGGTTGTCCTCCCATAGTTTTCCAAAGTCCAGAACGCACATGCAAAGCATGTCTTCCATTACCCTATTGACCCTCTCGGCCTGCCCATCCGTCTGCGGATGAAAGGTTGTGCTGAAACTCAGTTTTATTCCCAACATCAGCTGCAACACCCTCCAATCATTGGACGTGAACAGCCCATCTTTGTCACTTACGTTACTGCGGGGCACACCGTGAAGCCGTACTATGTTGTCCACATACAGTTTTTCCAATTTCTCAACCGGATCATCCTTCCTATGCGGAATGAAATGCGACACCTTCGTTAGACGATCTACGATCACCCAAATGAGGTTGTTCCCTTTTTGCGACCTTGACAGTCTGTGCACAAAGTCTACAGTAATGTCGTCAAACTTTCACTCTGGAATAGGCAAGGACTTCAAGAATCCTCCCGATGTTTGGCACTACGCCTTCACCAAGGCGCATGTCTGACACTTCGCCACGTACCGTGCCACATCCTTCTTCAGTCCTGGCCACCAGAACAATTTCTTCACATCACGGTACATATTCGTGCTCCCCGGGTGAATTGTGTACTTGGTATGATGCTCCTCGTACAACAATTCGACCCGCAAAGTGCCCACATTCGTGACGCACAGACGACCGTCTTTCCAAAGCAAACCATCCACAACCTCATATTGGGAATTTGACCCATCCAGAGCGTCTATCTTGAGCTGCTTCATGCTGCTATCCACTTCCAAAGCCTGTCGAATCCGATCAGCCAGGTCATACTGAACTTCCGTCCAGTTCAATAGCGCTTCAGCACTCGACTGTTTATCTATGTAAGAGATCTACAACGCCCCCAACTCTCGAACGAACTGCTCATCATGGACCGTCAGCCAATTGGCTTGAGCTGGGGCCTGATGACTCAACGCATCCGCAACAGCATTGCCTTTACCAGGTACGTAATGGATCTTGAAAGTGTAGTCCCCAAGGAACTCCATCCATATCCTCTGTCGCAGGTTTAGATCTTTCTGATCCAACAAATATTTCAGGCTTTTATGGTCGGTATAAATATCGACCCACACCCCATACAAGTAGTGTCTCCACAGCTTCAAGGAAAAAATCACGGCCGCTAACTCCAAGTCATGGACCGAATAATTCCTCTCATGCACTTTCAGCTGTCTCAAGCCATACGCTATAACACTTCCATGTTGCAGTAGTACATAACCCAAGCCACTGCCTGAAGCATCGCTATAAATTTCAAAACCTTCGGTCCCACTCTGTGAACTCAGCACCGGCGTCATGGTCAACCGACACTTCAACTCCTCAAAAGCTCGTGCGCACTCCGACATCCAAACGAACTTCTGCTCCTTCCTTGTCAAAGGAGTGAGAGGTAACGCTATCCGCGAGAAGTTCTTCATGAAGAACCTGTAATAGTCGGCAATGTAACGCCCCCGGTTTTTCTTTGTTTTGTTTGATCTTGGTTTGGCGTTACGATGACGCATTTCCGGCCTTTAGCCGTTGTAGAGCGTGGTCTTAGCTCTTTAGGTTCCTTGTGTAGCCTGGTTGTAAACTGTTAGCAAGATTCCCCAGCTAGCTGGAGTCTATTTTGGTGACTCGGTTAGGCCTCTTAGGGAATTCTTGTGTTTTGGCTTCGGGAGGTGTTAGCCCGAGTGTGCGATCGTCGGATGTTGTTTTCGACCTCGCTGTTGTTTTCGTAGCTTGGGTGTTTAGCTACAGTGCGAGTTTTGGTCAAAGTATGGGATCGTTTGCTTTCGCGTCATTTTGACGTTTATTTTGTTAGCTGTATGGTTGTTGTGCTGTGTATGGCCTGGTTTGGCCGAGCTTGTTAGGCTGGTGCCTTGTTTTCTTTTAAGCTAAGGGATTAGCTATTTTTTTGTGTATGTTTGGGTGACACGGCCTGGGTCACGGGCGTGACCCAGGGCATGTCGTGCTCGGGTAGAGCTCTCCTTTGTGTGGTAGACGAATTTTGGTCGACATGTGTTTTTGGTAGGAACACGGCCTGTGACACGGGCGTGTCACAGGGCGTGTCCCCCTTCGGTTCGTCGAGCTGCGCTCGATGGTTGTCAGGCGGTGTTTTAGTGAGTACACGGCAGTGATACGGGCGTGTCGTATCGGGGATGGGCGTGACACGGGGCGTGTCTCTCTGTTCGACATTCGGCGCTTGACGATCGTCGAGCGGTGTTTGAGTTGGTACACGGTCTGTGACACGGGCGTGTCACCGGGCGTGTCACCTGTTTCATCGAGCTGAGATCGACGAACGTCGATTGGGTAGGTGGGTAGATGTGTGAGTACACGGCCCGTGACACGGGCGTGTCGGACCAGACACGGGCGTGTCACAGGCGTGTCTAGGGCGTGATCCGTACTTTTTTCCCGAGTGCTTCATTTTTATGCCGTGATTCATTTTTACTCCTCATTTTCTTCATTCCCAATTCTGGAAAAGCTTCCAGCGGAGGTTTTTGGGAGGAGATGGTATTGGGTTTTGGCCGGCGATTGCGGGAGGGTTAGAGCTCGATTTTCTCGCGCGTTAGCGGATTTGGCTTGATCTCGTCTAGTTCTTCCCTTTCATGTAAGTTTTTATTGGGTTAGGGTTGATTCAAGGAGTTAAACTTCCTTTGAATTTTTTTCTTCTTCTCTAAATCGTTGCTTTTGACCCGTAGGTGGCCGATATTGTCGCCAAGGCCTATTTCGTGTTGCAATCACTGCATCTTGGTAGTAAGGCAAGTGGCTCCTTGCCCTTTCTAAGTTTGAACCATTTTTACCTTGTTACCTTGTTGTTTATTATTCTTAAATTTCATCCATGATCGCTTTAGGTTGTGTAGGAATTTTTGGCTAGTCTCTTTCTTTTTATTTTTTGTGGTTTAGTGTCCAGTGTGTAGCTAGAGGTAGGGTAAGGCTGCGTTTAGTTGTAGTTTAAGTTTAGTTGCGGTAGCGTCGAGAAGATAGGATAGAAGTGAGAGTTGGAATTAAATTCACAACTCTCTGTTTCCGCACGTTGAGAGAGTTTAGGCTGCCGTTTTAACTAAAATTTACGTTTACCCTAAGTAGAAAGCGCTGACAGCGTTGGGTGAGCCGAGTTCACTCAACGCTGTCATCCAGCTTAGGTTTTGCGGCTAAGTATTTTTGGCGTCAAGTGAGTGGAGCACACTCAACGCCGCGTCGAGTGGGCTCGACGTTTCTGCCTTGGGTTCGTATGTTTCCTTAGGATTGTTAGTATGACTTTTCCCTTTTCTCTAGGGGGGTATTGGGTGTTCGGCTAGTTTTTGCATGCCGACTCTTGGGTTGGGGCAGGTGGTGGAGTTTTGGTGCCTCTGGAGGGGTGGTTTTATGTGGGGAGCTGTGGCCACCGCCTTTTGCCCCGGTTTGGGTTGGCGTGTGTGGGACCCTAAAGCTGCCACTGTTTGACCCTTTAGCCCTTTTTGGATCTGGTTTTGGTTATGTATTCAGATCCATGTTTGACCACTGTCATTAACACACGTGTTAGGACTGTTAGTTCCTTTCCTATTCTATGGCTTTTTCTTTTGGCATATATGTGTATGTCTTGTTGGTGTTGCAGGCTCTTTTGTAGGGCATACTGCTTTTATTGCTCGTACTTAGTGTGCTTTGCTGTGCCTTAGACAGTGCTCTTTTCTTACTGTCATGCCCTTTCTTGTGCTTTTAGCATTTTTATTATCGGGTTGGTAAACCCTTCTTATTGCTCATAAATCTAATGCTCTATTTACCTTTTTGATTATTTTCTTGCTGAGGTGTTCTTTTCTTGAATGCCTCAGGTCCAGGTTGTAGCTAGTTCAGCGGCTAGTTCTTTTGGAGGGGCTTGCTTGTGACCTCTTGGGTAGCTGAGATAGTTGATCCTCGATTTTTGTGAGGTAGTTCTTTACCTTTCTGTATAGACATGCATACTCACCAGTGGGTTCGTGTCAGGTTGTTGACGCCCACTGGTGGCTTCTTGCGATGCTGGGTATGATCTTAAACTGCTATTTTTGCATATTTGTGGTTGTTTACTTGCTTCTGGGAATGTTTTATGCTAGGTTGCATGTTAGATATTTTAAACTCTAAAAGCATTACTATATGTATCTCATGCATATCATATTTATAAAACCAAAACACTAATTTTCCTTTAGCGAAAAAAAAACAACATTTTTATAAATACTATACTGACCTCAGAGTCGTGCATACCATGGGTCGTCCCTCAGGGACACTTATGCTCTTTTAGGATGTCAACTCAATTTAACGAAAAGTATTTTCCACTTCGTACAAATATACTTTTAAATGTGGACTAGCTGATCCACCGTGCCGAGGGATACTGTCATTAAATGTAACTGGTTTTCCTTCACATTAATCTATGATTTTCCTAAAAATCTAAAGTATGGACTTTTTCCTGAACGTGTGCAGTTATCCCCTGCACGACGTGGCATCACGACACGTATTTTCTCTTGCTCTGATACGATGTACTCGTGGAGAAAATGTGGGCGGTGATAGTTGGTATCAGAGGGAGGTTGCTTGGCAAATGGTCAGGCAACCTTTCCCTTGTTTGCATTAGTGGTTAGCGTCATACCATACACACACTGATATGTTATCAACACGTCTTGGCTAAAGCACGAACACTACACTCATGAGCATAAAGAAGTATACGGGGCATATTATGTAGTATGGGATGCATAATATGTGTTTGTATATGGATACACCATAGGAGGCAACATGCGAGGGTTATGTAGTATGGGATGCATAACCTCACCACATAAATGCGGCTAGCACGTTTTCTTTTTTCGTTGCATGGGAATGTTATGTACTATGGAATGCATAACATTTTCATGTGTACGCCTCCCATGACATGCATTAAGGCCTTTTTAGAATGCATAGCACATCATGCATAGCATAACATTTCATAAGCACAACGTGCCAAGCTAAAGATTTGCATGATGACATATGTACACGCATGATTTTGAGTCAAACAGAATACAAATACATGCATTCATGGTTTAGGCACATGAGTTAGTATGATGGTGGTGAACCATCTAAGATTAAGCATAACATCATCATGGTAAAAACAACTCCCATAGCAAGTTTTGCAGTTGAAGTTCATATTTAAGTGTGTTTGTCTGTACCGGGTAGTTTTGTTCTAGCTGTTGGGCTAGGTTTTGTCTAAAGCTTGTTCGATTATAGGATGGCGAGACGTCCTGCGATGAGATCGAACCCCCAATCCGAGCGTGAGACGTCAGGAGCGCAGAGCGATGTGTTGGTAGAAAACTTGCGGCAGAGTAATGAGGCCTTATCGAGCCAGGTAGTGGCTATGCAGGCTCAGATTCAGTATCTTGTAGCAGTGGTGGCGGGACAGAATCCGAGAGTTCAGGACCCCACTGAGGGGGTAGCTATTCCTGCCGCTCTTGATCCTCCCGTCCCTTTGGTTGTGGTGCCCCCGGAGATGGCATTTATATCCCAGTTTCAGCGGCTTAGGCCCCCTACTTATGATGGGCAAGCAGATTTCATGATTTGGATGACTGGCTGATTTCCATTGAAGAGATGTTCTCTTACTCTGGGATTGCGGACGATCAGCGAGTGATGCTCGCTGCCTATCAGCTCAAGGGCTTAGCAAAGAGTTGGTGGCTGAGGGAGAAAGAGAGCTTGGCATCAGGATGCACTTGGGAGTCATTTAAGGTGATGCTGTTAAATAAGTTTCTACCTTCAGTCGAGCAGGACCGGCTAATGAATGACTTCCTCCATTTGAAGCAGAGGAAACTCACGATTAGTGAGTATGAGATTGAGTTTAACAAGTTGAGTCGGTTTGGTCCTGGTTTGGTGAGTGTTGAAGCAGATCGAGTTAAACGGTTTCTGGGTGGATTAAGAAGCGACATTCAGCAGTTAGCGAATGCCTACGGAGCAGTCAGTTATGCCAGCGTGGTTGAAACTGCCTTGAGGGTTGAGGCCATTGAGAATGCCAAGAATATAGGCCAGTAGTTGAGGAACGATAAGCGGAAGTCGGGTGGAGGGAAGAGCCCTCAGGAGCCTGATGCTATCTCGCGAAAGAAGAACAAAGAGCTTTGTAGCTTTTGTGGCCGGCCAGGCCACCCCTTTGAGAGGTGTTTCAAAAGGTTGGGAGCGCAGAAGAAGGAACAGGTGCATGCGATTCAGGGTGCTCCCAGAGGATACTTGGTGTGTGCATTGTGTGGAAGTAAGGGGCATGATGCTGTCCGTTGCTGGTTAAAAGATAAGGTCTGTTTTCAGTGCGTCCAGAAGGGTCATCTCAAGACAAGGTGCCCTCAGACCCAGCATATTTTGCATCCAGTTCCCCTCCAGGCTTTGCCACCACCTCAACGTATGGATAAAGGAAAGGGGAAGCTGAATGTGCTTTCAGCAGACAAAGCGCAGACTTCGACCCAGGTTATCTCAGGTTCAACTCCTCCCCAGCCGTTCTGTCATGTTCCCTTTTTGGTTGTAGTTTTCATTTTAGAGTTTGTTGCCTTAGATGCTTGCGCTATTTGTAGGACGATTTAAGGTAAAGAACCGATGGGCGCGCGTTCTATTCGATTCCGGCGCTACCGACTCGTTTGTGGCTAGGGCCTTCGTGGAGCGGTTCAGTTTGGGCCTAGATCATATTGGTGGTGCCTTTTGCGTTAAGTTCCCCTCCGGTGACTATGTGGTTACGGACCTGGGTGTCCTTGATTGTACGATTTTGTTGGGGGATTTTCTAGCAAAGGCATATCTGAAGGTGATTGACCTGGAGTACTTTGATGTTATCTTGGGCATGGACTGGTTGTCAAGGTACGATGTAGTTATCCAGTGCAAGGGTAAGCTCTTGGACTTCATCAAAGACAACGGTCAGCCAGGGGGCGTTTATGGGTATTCTCTCCAGGAGTCTCCAGTCATTTCTGCGGTACGTGCTCGGAAGTTGCTTGATTCTGGCTATTTTGCCTGTGTGGTCTCTCTGGTAGGGACAGATGTTAGAGTGCCGCGTTTGAAGAGATTCCTATGATGTGTGACTTCTCTGATGTGTTTCCTGACAATCTTCCCGGTCTTCCACCCGATCGAGATGTCGAGTTTGTTATAGATTTATAGCCAGGAACACATCCTATTGCAAAGGCGCCGTACCGGATGGCCCCGCGAGAGCTGGAAGAGTTGCAAATCCAGCTGGATGAGATGTTGACAAAAGGTTTCATAAGGCCGAGTTCTTCGCCTTGGGGTGCACCAGTGCTGTTCGTTAAAAAGAAAGATGGGTCGATGAGGCTATACATCGACTATAGAGAGCTGAACAAGGTTACTATTAAGAACAAGTACCCTCTACCTCAGATTGATGATTTATTTGACCAACTGCGTGGTACTGCCGTTTTTTCCAAGATTGATCTTCGTTCGGGCTATCACCTGTTGAGGATTCGGGAGTCAGATGTTCCGTGGACGGGGTTCCGCTCTCGTCATGGCCATTTTGAGTTTTTGGTTGTCATTTGGTTTGACTAATGCGCCCTCAGCTTTTATGGATTTGATGAACATAGTTTTCAAAGACTTTCTAGATAAGTTTGTGATTGTCTGTAAAGATGATGTTTTGGTGTACTCGAAAGATGCGGAGGAGCATGATCGACATTTGCGACTGGTCTTGGCGACTATGAGAGACCATAAGCTATACGCAAAGCTGAGCAAATGCGAATTTTGGTTGCATCGGGTTTCTTTTCTAGGCCACGTGGTTAATAATGAGGGGATATCGGTGGACCCAGAAAAGATCGCTGCTGTTATGGAATCGGCGAGACCTGTTACTCCCAAAGAGATCAGAAGCTTCTTGGGCTTGGCTGGCTATTATAGAAGATTTGTAGAGGGATTCTCTACCTTGTCTGCGTCGTTGACCAAGTTGGCATAGAAGAATATAGCCTTCATATGGGATGGCAAGTGTGAGGAGGCTTTTAAGGAACTAAAAAGAAGGTTATGTTCAGCTACAATTTTGTCTTGGCCTACGGAAGGTAGTGAGTATAATATATATATGTGGATGTGTCACATGTCGGACTGGGCTGCGTATTGATGCAGGGCGGGAAGGTGATTGCATACGGGTTGAGGAAGCTAAAGACTAACGAGAGGAATTACCCTACGCATGACCTGGAGTTTGCAGCTGTGATCTATGCGCTGAAATTGTGGAGGCATTTGTTGTATGGCGTGGACTGCAAGATTTTTACTAATCACAAGAGTTTAAAGTATGTCTTCACCCAGAAGGACTTAAATCTGCACCAGCTGCGATGGTTGGAGTATGTGGCCGACTATGATGTTGAAATCCAATACCATCCGGGCAAAGCTAATGTGGTGGCCGACGCCCTGAGTCAGAAGTCAGGAAAGATTTTCAATCTCTTCACCGAGCGTCTAGTGGAAGAATTCCTTTTGATGGACATTTCTGTGGGAAGCTGCGATTCACAGAGTAGTTTGGTAGTGGCAGAACCTTCGTGGATTGCGCTTACGAGACTACATCAGAAGGATGATCCCGATCTTCTGCATTTGTATCTTCGAGCCGAAAAAGGTGAATTACAAGATTTCTCTATAGATGATGCGGGTACCTTGACGTATCGTGGCAGGTTTTGCATCCCCGCTGTTGGAGATATCCGGGATATGGTGTGCAGAGAAGCCCACAGATCTAGTGTTGCCTACCAGCCAGGGTCTACCAAGATGTATCATGATTTAAAGCAGATTGCCTGGTGGTATGGGATGAAGAGAGACATAGCCATATTTGTTTCTGAGTGTCACACTTGCAGGCGTGTGAAAGCCGACCATGGGAGGCCTGGTGGCAAGCTGACTTCCTTGGAGATTCCGACGTTGAAGTGGGAGAGTGTCTCGATGGATTTCATTATAGGTTTATCGAGACCTCCTAAGGGGCATGATTCAGTTTGGGTGATCGTAGACAGATTGACGAAGTGTGCTCACTTCGTACCATTTAAGATCGATTATCCGATGAGGAAGATAGCCGAGCTGTATTTGGAAGAGGTTATCAGATTGCATGGTGTACCCGTAAGTATCATATAGGATCGAGACTCCAGGTTCATGTATCGTTTTTGTAAGAGCCTTCAGGAGGGGTTGGGAACAGATTTGAGGTATTCCACAGCTTATCATCTGCAGACCAATGGTCAGACAGAGCGAGTAAATCAGATTGTGGAAGATATGTTCCGATGCTATATTCTGGACCACGGAGGAGCGTGGGACGAGTGCTTGCGGATTATGGAATTTGGATATAACAACAGTTATCAGGAAAGCTTGCAAATGGCTCCTTTTGAAGCTTTGAATGGGAGGCGCTGCAGGACTCCCTTGTTTTGGGCTGAGGTTGGTGAGAGACCTTTGTTGGGTCCAGAATCACTCGAGGAGATGGAAACCGCTGTGAAGCTTTTTTCGGGAAAAGCTTCGGATAGCCCAGGAGAGGTATGAGAAGAACGTCAACCGGCGTAGATTGTACTTGGAATTTGTTGTGGGGGACTCAGCATACTTAAAGGTCTCCCCGTTGATCGGAATCAAGCGGTTTGGCAAGAACAGGAAGTTGGACCCGAGGTACGTGGGTCGTTTCTGATTGTTGAGCGGATTGGGTTATCAGCTTATAGGCTGGATTTGCCCGCAAATTTTCCTGGCATGCATGATGTCTTCCACGTCAGTCAGCTGCGGAAATGTGTGCTGAATGGCAGGAAGGTTTTGGATTCTGTGCCTCAGTTGGAGCCGAATCTTTCTTATGTGGAGGTGTCTGTCTGCATTTTGGATTCTCAGGTTCGTGCGTTGCGGAAGAAGACTATTCCTATGTTTAACGTTTTATGGAGGAATCAGGATGTAGAAAGCGCGACTTGGGAATTGGAGTCGGCTATGAGGGATGCTCACCCTCATCTGTTTCCCTGATCTTGTGCCTGGTATGTTTTGTGTTATATATATATATATATATATATATATATATATATATATATATATATATATATATATATATATATATATATATATATATATATCCCCTTCTTGGCTATTTCTCCCTTCTTGATAGGGGTATTGTGAGTAAAGTTTCGAGGCGAAACTTTCTTTTATGGGGAGTGGCTGTAACGCCCCTGGTTTTTCTTTGTTTTGTTTGATCTTGGTTTGGCGTTACGATGACGCATTTTCGGACTTTCGCCATTGTAGAGCGTGGTCTTAGCTCTTTAGGTTCCTTATGTAGCCTGGTTGTAACCTGTTAGCAAGATTCCCCAGCTAGCCGGAGTCTGTTTTGGTGACTCGGTTAGGCCTCTTAGGGAATGCTTGTGTTTTGACTTCAGGAGGTGTTAGCCCGAGTGTGCGATCGTCGGATGTTATTTTCGACCTCACCATTATTTTTATAGCTTGGGTGCTTACCTACGGTGCGAGTTTTGGTCGAAGTCCGGGATCGTTTGCTGTCGCGTCGTTTCGACGTTTGTTTTGTTAGCTGTAGTGGTTGTTGTGCTGTGCATGGCCTGGTTTGGCCGAGCTTGTTAGGCTGGTGCCTTGTTTTCTTTTTAGCTAAGGGATTAGCTGTTTTTTGTGTATGTTTGGGTGACACGGCCTGGGTCACGGGCTTGACCCAGGGCGTGTCGTGCTCGGGTAGAGCTCTCCTTTGTGTGGTCGACGAATTTTGGTCGACAGGTGTTTTTGGTAGGAACACGGCCTGTGATACGGGCGTGTCACAGGGCGTGTCCCCCTTCAGTTCATCGAGGTGCGCTTGATGGTCGTCAGGCGGTGTTTTAGTGAGTATACGGCAGTGACACTGGCGTGTCGTATCGGACACGGGTGTGACACGGGGCGTGTCTCTCTGTTCGACGTTCGGCGCTCGACGATCGTCGAGCGGTGTTTGAGTTGGTACACGGCCTGTGACACGGGCGTGTCACAGGGCGTGTCACCTGTTTCGTCGAGCTGAGATCGACGATCATCGAGTGGGTAGGTGGGTAGATGTGTGAGTACATGCCCCGTGACACGGGTGTGTCGGACCGGACACGGGCGTGTCACGGGCGTGTCTGGGGCGTGATCCGTACTTTTTTTCCTGAGTGCTTCATTTTTTATGCTGTGATTCATTTTCCTCCTCATTTTCTTCGTTCCTGATTCTGGAAAAGCTTCCAGCGGAGGGTTTTGGGAGGAGATGGTGTTGGTTTTGGCCGGCGATTGCGGGAGGGTTAGAGATCGATTTTCTCGCTCGTTAGCGGATTTGGCTTGCTCTCGTCTAGTTCTTCCCTTTCATGTAAGTTTTTCTTGGGTTAGGGTTGATTCAAGGAGTTAAACTTCCTTTGAATTTTTTTCTTCTTCTCTAAATCATTGCTTTTGACCCATAGGTGGCCGATCTTGTCACCAAGGCCCGTTTCGTGTCGCAATCGTTGCATCTTGGCAGTAAGGCAAGTGGCTCCTTGCCCTTACTAAGTTTGACCCTTTTTTACCTTATTACCTTGTTGTTTATTGTTCTTAAATTTCATCCATGATCGATTTAGGTTGTGTAGGAATTTTTGGCTAGTCTCTTCCTTTTTATTATTTGTGGTTTAGTGTCCAGTGGGTAGCTAGAGGTTGGGTAAGGCTTCGTTTAGTTGTAGTTTAAGTTTAGTTGTGGTAGCCTCGAGTAGATAGGATAGAAGGGAGAGTTGGAATTAAATTCCCAACTCTTTGTTTCCGCGCGTTGAGAGAGTTTATGCTGCCGTTTTAACTAAAATTTACGTTTACCCTAAATAGAAAGCGCTGACAGCATTGGGTGGGACGAGTTCACCCAATGTCGTTATCCAGCGTAGGTTTTGCGGCTAAGTATTTTTGGCGTCAAGTGAGTGGAGCTTCCTCAACGCCGCGTCGAGTGGGCTCGACGTTTCTGCCTTGGGTTCGTATGTTTCCTTAGGATTATTAGTATGACTTTTCCCTTTTCTCTAGGGGGGGGTATTGGGTGTTCGGCTTGTTTTTGCATGCCGACTCTTTGGTTGTGGCACGTGGTGGAGTTTTGGTGCCTCTGGAGGGGTGGTTTTATGTGGGGAGCTGTGGCCACTGCCTTTTGCCCCGGTTTGGGTTGACGTGTGTGGGACCCTAAAGCTGCCACTGTTTGACCCCTTAGCCCTTTTTGGATCTGGTTTTGGTTATGTATTCAGATCCATGTTTGACCACTGCCATTAACCCACATGTTAGGACTGTTAGTTCCTTTCCTATTCTATGGCCTTTTCTTTTGGCATATATGTGTATGTCTTGTTGCTGTTGCAGGCTCTTTTGTAGGGCATACTGCTTTTATTGCTCGCACTTGGTGTGCTTTGCTATGCCTTAGACAGTGCTCTTTTCTTATTGTCATGCCCTTTCTTGTGTTTTTAGCATTTTTGTTGTCGGGTTGGTAAACCCTTCTTATTGCTCATAAATCTAATACTCTATTTACCTTTTTGATTATTTTCTTGCTGAGGTGTTCTTTTCTTGAATTCCTCAGGCACAGGTTGTAGCCAGTTCAGCGGCTAGTTCTTTTGGAGGGGCTTGCTTGTGGCCTCTTGGGTAGCTGAGATAGCTGATCCTCGATTTTTGTGAGGTTCCAAGCTCTCATCGCCTCAGCATTGCCAGCAGTATCCTCTTGTCTTCCTGCTCCGCATACAACCTCCCAAAGGTCCTCGCCAAGAAGAAAGCTCTTCATACAGGACTTCCACCTTTCAAAGTTCATCACTGTAAGAAGATCAATACCAAGACAACTTGCATCCTCCACTGCCATGGTTCTACCACTGGTTTCCTCTACAGAAGAGCAACTACTTCCATTGAGCACTGCTTGACCACTCCAACAACCTCCCTCTGATACCATGTTAAAATTCAACAAAACCGCAGAGGCCTCCAAAGCACCACATCAACACCCCAACATGAAAAATGTAAAACTCTAAAGCTCGACTTGGGAGTGCGACTAGGATCGGCTTTGACGCTTTGGTGAAATAAAGGTGGAGCTCAATCAAAAGAATGGGTAGGCACAATGGGGCTAGCGAGGACAAGACGTTAGGAACGGTACAATTCTCAACCGGGACAAAATGATGGCCTAGCTCATGCGAGTGAACTAACCTATACCCATGCTTCAAGAATAGCTTGGGGCAAGTTCTTAGCCAACGAGAAAGACTATCCATCCTCCCGACTCGAGCAATACGAAACTAATGACCGTCTACACACATCCCTAAGCTACCATCGGATTCACACCAGATTCACCAATTTTTGAGTAGAATAAAAAGTATTTAGGCAATTACAAAAATATAAAACTAAAAGTATACAGAAAAATTAAATCTACTCGAATTTCTACACGAGATGAGAGCAGTTGACTAGAAACATAATAAGGTCAACATTTAACTCTGTCTCACAATCCTAAGCCAGCACCATAAGTTTCCCAAATCTAACGAAGAAATGAGTTTAACTCGCGCACACTAATAGCTAAGCACGCACTCAAGTGGGTGCAGTGGTGTGCAGTGCAATGAACTAATCAAAATAAAACTAAAAAAGCTTGTAGTATGCATATGAAATGTGCGCGTGCAATAGGTAACAAAACTGGCTCTCCCCCAGACTTAAACTAAAACTACACAGCATATGATAGTGAAATTAAAATCATAAAGAGCTAAGGGAAGAGGTTACCCAATGCTTAGCTAGTGAGCTACCAGAAGACGCGTGGAAACCTGAAGCAGGCCTGCCATACCAAGAATCACAACCCCACCAACACGATTTGCCATGAATATCTGCGGGGGTGAGCTCCGCAAAAACAAAACAAAAATATACAAACTACAAAGAAATACTAAAACTAACTAGACATGAAAAACAAAATGCAAAAAATGAAAGATAAGTATTGGGTTATTGTCATCCCAGCACGACTTATTCGGCTACGAAAAGGATCTAGCTAATGTGCCTATGAAAAGAAAAATGCACAGGTAACTGTCCCAATATCCATTTCGGTAACGGGTACTGATACGGCGATAGAACTGTTACCCCTCTACCTAAATAATCATACCTGCTCCTCGCAGGCAGAGGAAATAGGAAGTAGGATGAGGAGGAGGCCTGGTCCTTACTAATCTCACCACAAAACAAATCCTTGCCTAGCAAGGTTTCTTCCACCACAAGTTCGATGGGGGCGAAGGTGACGGTAGCGTCTTCCACTGTGAAGGAGGTAGGAACCTCCTCATACAAGAGGATGTACTCGTCGACAGCCTGAGCGCAAGGCTCAACGTCAACCGAACTTACCCGTGGAGATTCAACCTGCACATGCTCAGATAAGGAATGGGGGTCAAGAAATAAAAGAGACGAATAACATAAAGAAATAATCGGGGAGTGATCCCGGTTTCACTCCCCAAAGGTTGAGGTAGAAAAATATCATCAGCAATGTCGGCAATGCTACAAGGCTCGGCCGGATCCATAGAGGCCTCCACCAATACTTGGACTTCCTCCTTTGGTATCGAGGGAGAATCCTCGACACCCGGAAGGTTGTCCTCCTCCATGGGAGTGGAAACAACCCATGTATCACAAGCCTCAACTAATGTTGCATCGTTGAAAATGTCGTTAGAGACGACTGAAGTAAAATGCACAAAAGGCGGAAGAACTTTGCTTGGATAAAAGTCATGCGCGGGTTCCTCACAAAGAATTGGCTCCATGCTTGGAGATGTATACACAAGAGAGATGGGCTCAGCCACGTCGAATCCTAGATCAGCCACACATCTGGCGGTTGTGTCCACATCATTCCCTTCAACAAATGAAGGTGACATGGATACATAACCATATGATGAAGGTGTGCCACCAAGGGCAGGAGTCGGGATGATCCGGATTTCCTACTCATCATCCTCTTCCATAACATGGAGGTACTCGACACAATCCTTCAGGACATGATCTATACTACGACAATACGAACACTTGCCCCCATTACTCTGCGGTCCTTGTGGGGCCAGAGAGCAATAAGAGAATGGTGTATGTGGCGAGGACGATTGACCATAAGCTCGGGGCACAGTGTTTGAAGGGCTGTATGAATACATCATCTCATGCATTGTGCGCTGAGGTTTATGCTCAATATCTCTCGTAGGGCATTCATGACTAGCGTGGGAAGGCTTTCCACACCAACGACATAGGGCATATGAATATCCCCACATGGTGTCGAAACAGTAGATTCAAAATAAATTATGCAAATTACTAAATCCAACAATATATTACTACAATTGCCTAAACAAACAAGAAAAAGGCAGGGAAAGCAGAAATAGAACAAAATAAAAGCGATTTACAAAGGAAAAAGAAGGCAATCTCACGTCTCCCTCTCCAAAAACTCACACGACTGTGTTCCCCGGCAACGGCGCCAAAAACTTGATGCTAAATATCACAACAGTTAACCGGTCGCACAAGTAATATAAAATGGGCGAGTTTTCCGAAGTATTGATCTCTCAAGCAACACAGTAAGGGGAGTTAATTTTGAGGATGACTTGAGATTGAAGTCCTTAGGTCGGAGTTAACTAAGGGGGGTTTTGATATTTCAGAAAAAGAAAATAAAACACTATCAACTACTCCTATGCAACGACGCTATGCGATGCTTCGCTAGGCGATATGGAAGACTAGTCGGGTCGTTATGCACCGAATCACTAGGTGGATGGGCGAGTAGGCTTGCAGATGAGGTGGTTAGAATGGAGGAATGAGGGTCATGATCACCTCTTCGCTATGCACGCCACTAGCAATTGCTAGTGCGGCAAGGGTGGATGGTGGTGGATGAAATATGGCGCACCTCAAGCAACTAAAGCGTAAAACAATACAGAATCACATAGCCATGAATCTAATAAAGTTTACATCTAAAGTGCAACAATATCAATATAAATGAAGTTTTAACACACATATACAACAATAAAGGAAGAAGAACTCAAGAGATTGATCGAATCCGAAGTCTTGCTGAGGATTGACGGTTGGAATCATCAGGTTGTCAATCCGCATCCAAGCTCAGTCCTCAACTGTGTCTGGGGTAGAGAAGGGTTGTCACCACATTCTAATGGCCCGTCTTCTTCGTGTCACGATAACGGACGAAAGTTGCAAGCTTCCGTTTGCTTGATGGCTATGGCGTTGAAGCTTGAAATGAACCCAAGAGATGATGGAGGAGGCCGAGAGGAAGCTCCAGCTTGGATTTGATGGTGAAATCTTGCCCGGAGCACCTCCCTAGGGTGGAAGATGATGAACAACGGCGAAGAAGGTGGAAAACGGCGGAGAAATGTCGAGCGATCCAAAGATTCTTAATTATGGAGAGACCTGTGATATTTATTCAAAGCAGAATTGAAAAATGGGCACGATCACGGGCGCACGACTAGTGATCGTGCGCACTATGTCCAGTGATCATGTGCACTGGCATGGCATATTAGGAAGATGAACTGGGATAATGCCCACGAGCCGTGGCGCACGACCAATGGTTGTGCGCACTAAGTTCAATGGTCGTGCGATTACCCCAGACAGGACTCCAGGAAAAGAGGAATCAATGCACACGATCAGTGGCACATGATCGGTGGTCGTGCGCACTATGTCCAGTGGTCGTGTGATTACCACAGGCAGATTTTGTAAATCAGGGTACATTGTGCACGATCATCGGCGCACGACCAGTGGTCGTGCGCACTAGATCCGATGATCGTGCGCAGTATACCTGCTTCAAAACATCCCCAGAACACGCACACAACCCCTAAACCCAGCACTGATATGTGCATACATTCCAGATGATCACAAAAAGGGAGTACAAACATTAAAAGTACAAAAAATACATAACCACGGGCCTAAGTGTGCACTTCCTATGGAAATATAGACAAGATGAAATATGAATGATATAGAACTAAAAGTGAAGTGCAAACGCATGAAAACTAGCCCAGATGAGTCCGAAAAACCCTATATAAATCGGACTCATCACCTACCTCAGCCTTTATAGATATATGCTTACAACTCAGAGAGATAACTCTCTTACACACAGATTTATAAAAGATCTTACAGAAAAATTGATTATTAAAGTGATAAATCCTTCACCCAGGTAGAGAGAGAAAAGGGTGAAGGCTTCTTGATCAGTTCTTGATTGATCTGACTGCCTAAGATTCAACCTGTCTTAGCTTCTTCAAAGCTTCTTGAATCTGAACAAAGTAAGGTTGATCTTCTTGTGAAGTTGGAGATGATCCTCAATCCAGCTTCCTTCTTCTATTAAGAATTTGATCTGAAATCTTCTTGCAGATTTGTTCAGAATCTGCCTTCTCTTGATGACTTGTAAATTTCAACTGTTAGTAAAATGTCAAGTCCTTTCTTCTTAGATATCTCTTGTTTGATGATAGAACAAGTGTTTATATAGACCGATCTGAGTTTACCGGTTGTTCCGGTTCATTACGTCATTCTGACAGCTCTGACAGATGCAACAGCTTTGTTAGTTATGATAGTTATCAAGTCTTCAGTCTTGACACCTGATACCCCATTTTACTCTATCTCAGCAGAAAAGCATCGAGACAATACTTCAAATGTGTCAACACAAATAGACCATGTGTCGACACAATTCTTGATGATGTCGACACAGCTAACCCAATGTCAACACACCCCTTCATTATCTACTCGACACAGCTTCTGTGGAATGTGTCGACACAAGTCTTGTGTGTCGACACAATAGCTTCTAGTCTCGATATAGTTGGTGTAGACAGAATTCTTGATTGTGTCGACACAAGTCCTATGTGTCGGCACAGTTGCTGTAGACTAAATTTTTTGTGTCGACACAAGTCTTGTTTGTCGACACAGTTGGCTTCCAGTCTTGACATAGTTGATGTTGACAGAAATCTGGTGTGTGTCGACACAAGTCCTGTGTGTCGACACAATCTGGCTTCTGGTGTCGACACATCTCCTTCTCAAGTGTCGACACTTGTACTTAGAAAGTTTTTCTGCATTTCCTTAACCTGCACATTAAAACTCAACAACCCATCAAATACATAATGATGTATACAATTGAGTTAAGTTAGGCTTCTCCAAATCAGGTACACAGTTTCCAATGTACCCAATAAAATTTTTCAAAACTAATGCTCTAGATAAATTTAGAAGCATGAAAATGATTTAGGCTGTTTTTGTTTTCGTTTGAGCCTTCTTTCAAACCTAAATTATTTTTCCCTAGTTAGCCGCTTTTGAGCCTTGTTCCTATTTCAATTGTTACCGCCACTTATCATCTCATTTTCACCAAAGCTAAAATGTTCCTATCTATCTAATCACACTAACCTTTTGAGTTTCTGTTAAAATTCAACAACCTGGCACAACTACCAAGTTGAATTTTCTCCAGGTGGTTAACGAGATAGTCTGATGCCAAATTAATATTCTCAGGACTATCAAGATCACACCTTAATCAAGCGAAAAATTTCCCTGGAACTTGGAGTGAGCAGGGGTTATCTCAACTAAAGCCAGTCAACTAGAAAACGCATGCATTACAAGAGTCTTTATTGATTCACAACAATCTTCACTACACAGCGAGACATACATGGCGAGACATGCTTCACCAAACAACCACCAAAGGGAAAATAGAGACTACAAATACATGATAAGAGAAACAAGCTGCGTGGACTAAAACACAAGACACCGGTCTACTGCCGTGGAGTCCTCTCAAACTGCCAGGTCGCCAGACTGCAACCAAAGCCACACAGACTACCCCTAATTCCAATGCTTACTCTAGCTGTCGTTCTGCAAGCCTCCTGACCGAGCGGTTGCCTAGCCGCCAGACCGCACAAGCTGCGATGTCGAATAGAATAGTCCGCTTGAAGCAGGCGACTTATTGAACCCCGAACCAAGTTGACAAAGAGAAAACCGTCTTGTCGCTGTCCACGACATGCTGTTTACCTCCTGTTGCTAAACTGCAAAGTCCGCACTGTCCCTGACCATAATCAGAGCCAAGTCCTGGCTTTCCAGCGCTATCCGCACAACCTGTACAACACAACCCGATCAACTATATCAACTCCGTGCGGACACAAAAGTCCAGTCAGCAGCAACAGTTGCGATCTCAAGGTACTGTTCCTGATGTGACAAGGGTCCTATTTATAGGTACGATTATGAGTGTGGTCACCGCCCTAGCCGATAGGATTACCGCCACATCCAGCAGCAGGACATTTCCGCAGTCCGTGGATACATTCCAGTCAGCCGCACCTGTTCAAGATACCCATCCCGCATAGCTTCTCCAAGGCCGGACACAATCGCCAGTCCGCCATGTCGCCAAAGGCCAAGCGGCCAAGACGTCACCAATACCGGACAGCAACACCAGTCCGCCTTGTTGCCGAGGGCCAAACCAAGACCACCACAGTCGGACTCCAGATCAATACTGTCAGCCAATTCGCGGACACAGCTCCAGCCCGCTTATCCTGAGCCAACAGCGATACCATCAAGGCACCTGCCGGACTAAGCGGACACACTATTCCCGTCCGCCCATACTATGGACAACACGAGTCTACAAATAGCTACAGACACAGTAGTCCGCATACCCTGAGTCCAAAGCCTTGTCAACAAGACACTTTACCGGACTCAGCGGACTCCAGCACCAGTCCTCATGCAATTGCGGACACAATCTCCAGTCCGCTTCTCACAAACTCGCAACCAAGGCAAACACACTTCTGCCGAGCTAGGCGGACTGAGAAGCAGTCCGCGCTCCACTGCACGATCTCCCCGGACTGAGCCAAACACGGACTTGGTTCAGAACCAACCAAGTCCACACAACTGCCCACAAAGGCCAGTACGCACTTACTGGCGGACAATGGATTCAGTCCGCCAAACTCGACGACCTCTAGCACCTGTCCGCACTGACTGGCGGTCTCCGCGCCTTCCACTTTTCGCTGCACCAGAGTAAGACTAGGCTTCTGCCAAACCGGTCTGCCGAGCTCCAGTTCTTCAGTCTGCTTCATGTTGGAATCCACGGATAGAGTTTCTATCTGCCTGGTTACTTCCTGGGATCCAACTGCATGCTGAGTACAAGCTGGCCTGGCAGACCACCAATGCTGTTTGTGTATTCCACGCGAACAAATCGCATAGGCTGCTGTAGAACAAACCATCTGCAACATCCCTGCCGACCTAATAGTCCGCTAATGCTGTCTGCATAGTCCACGCAAACAGGTCCAAGTGGTCCATTCACCCACTTTCACTTCACACATTTCAACACTCCCGCTTGAAGTGAGAAGTGGTGAATATCTACAGTAGCTCCCGTAACCTTGCACCTAGTCCCTCCGAAAGCATCTACGAAGAGATGTCCAAGACATAGTCCTCGCCCTGCATATCATGGACCATGAGGGAGCCCTCTAGCATATCCCAAAATAAGCCATACTTCCCTCTGCTTTCTTCTTCAGATTCAACCTCCACTCATGCATCACAGGAGTATCACCAACAACCTTGGGCACAAAACCCCAAGTCTCGTCACCTCTGAGAGTAGTCACCTCCTCAGCCTTGGTGTCAATCACCTCCTTGATTCTAGTCGAGTCATCACAGCTAGAAGACACTCGCTCGACCTGAGGGCTAGCAAAGAAAAATGGGACCAAGCCCGTTATGTTCCCTTCACTGTATCGAGCTGGTGGCTTACTGATCCTCTTCGATATTCGAAGAACCTGATCATGGCTAACCACCTACATTACTCCTGAACCAGCTCCGTTCTCGGGCAACTCGAAACAATACTCCCCTTGCCTCCAGAACATGAAGCCTCCTTATTGGAACCAGAAGCACCGGGAGTAATGTTGCCCTTGCTACCTGAAACAGAAGACTCCCCTCTTGAACAAGAACTACCCAGAACATCGCTCCCCCTGCTTCCTGAACCAGAAGCCTCCACCATCAAGTCAGAAGCACCTAGAGCATTGCTCCCCCTGCTTCCTGACCCTGACTCCTTTGCCCCAGAGCTAGAACAACCTGGAGCTCCTGGAGACTCAAGCAGCTCCACCTGAACCATAGCAATAACCTCCTTTAGTCCACCATCTGACCTGCTCATCTATAGCTCTATATAAGAGCTAACCCAATATGACGTCAACTCATCGAAGACAACATCTCTCGACACGATGAGCCTCTTCGTCGCAGGATCCATACACCTCCATCTTCTCCTTTGCTCATCATACACAACAAAGGCTAGCTTTGTCTTGAGAGCATCCGGAGTGTGTACGTAGTAGGTAGATCCAAACACACTTTGGTGCTTCATACTGGGCTTCACCCCGAACATCAGCTCATAATGAGTCTTCACATAGATCGATCTAAGGGGCATCTAATTGATGACATGAGTAACACAGGCCATCCCTTCGGCCCAAAGAGCCTTAGGAATGCCTTTACCCTGAAGCCAACACTTGCAGGTCTCCGTTAACCAACGGATCATCCGAGCTACAATACTGCCTTGCTGTGAAGTATGTCCACAAGAAAGCTCCTTCCGGATCCCTTACTTCCTGCAAAAGTTTGAGAAATCGGTTGAGCCAAACTCACCACCGATGCTTGTCCTCAACTTCTTGATCCGCAGGCCAAGATGGTCTTCCACAAGCTTCTTGAACTCCACAAACAAGTGCATCATGTTGGACTTCTTCTTCATGAATTATACCCAAGTATACCTTGAATATTCATCAACCAATATCAGTATGAACCTGCTGCCTCCAAGACTGGCGGTGACGGTCGGTCCAACCAGAGCACTATGGACAACCGCCAAAGGTGCTTTACATCTGGATTGTGCCTTATCAACCATAAAGAGATAAGCTTCACATTGCTGACATCCCGCTCATCCCTGACCATCATCATAGGATGACAGTCTAGGCAATCATCTTACGAGTCTTCTTAATGACATTGCTTCAGCTTGTCCATCCCTAAATGCCCGAGTCTTTCATGCCAGATAGCTGCACTATCATTTGCCTTCATCCAATCAGCACCAGAACTTGTTGAAGACCCAACTAAGTTCTTCTCCTTGCTCCCAACAAGAGCTACGTTCGCCGAGAGCAAGACTACCTTGCACTCTTTCCTGAGATGACCATGCTGCTTACATCTATAATACCTTGGTCCCTCCTTCCTCTTCCCACCATGCCTAGGAGACCACTCCTCTCTTGCTGATATGAAGTAGAAGGACCATCCTCTACAGCAACCTTCACCTCCTTCCTGAACAACCCATCAAGGGAAGTCCAAACCTCCGCAGCTGACCGATATCCACTGATGTGGTGCAAGAGCTCCGATGAGATCACCTGCTTGAGAATAGACTATGCTTTCGCATCTGTCTCCTTCCAAGCTCTCATCTCTTTAGCATTGCCAGCAGCAGCCTCTTATCTTTCTGCTCCGCAAACAACGTCCCAAAGGTCCTCGCCAAGAAGAAAGCTCTCCATATAAGTCTTCCACCTATCAAAGTTCATCTTTGTAAGGGGATAAATTCCAAGACAACTTGCAACTTCCAATACCATGGTTCTACCACTGGTTCCCTCTTACAGTGTAACAACCACTTCAGTTGATCACTGCTTATCCACTTCAGTCCAGCTCTGATACCATGTTAAAATTCAACAACCTGGCACAACTAGCACATTGAATTTTCTCCATGTGGTCAACGAGATAGCCTGATGCCAAATTAATATTCTCAGGACTATCAAGATCACGCCTTGATCACGCGAAAAATTTCACTAGAACTTGAAGTGAGCAGGTGTTATCTCAACTAAAGCTAGTCAACCAGAAAACACATGCAGCACAAGAGTCTTTATTGATTCACAACAATCTTCTCTACACAGCGAGACATACATGGCGAGACATGCTTCACCAAATAACTACCAAAGGGAAAATAGAGACTACAAATACAAGACAAGAGAAACAAGCCGCGTGGACTCAAACACAAGACGCCGGTCTACTACCGTGGAGTCTGCTCAAACAGCTAGGTCGCTAGACCACAACCCAAGCCGTGCGGACTACTCCTTATTCCAATGCTTGCTCTAGCCACCGGTCTACAAGGCACCTAGCCTAGCCGCCAGACCGCACAAGCTGCAATGCTGAATAGAACAGTCCGACTAAAGCAGGAGATTTATTGAACCACAAACCAAGTTGCCAAAGAGAAGACCGTCTGGTCGCTGTCCGTGACCTACTGTTTACTGCCTGTTGCTAAACCGCAGAGTCCGCACTATCCCTGACTACAATCAGAGCCAAGTCCTGGCTTTCCAGTGCTATCTGCACAACCTGCACAGCACAACCCGATTAACTCAATCAAACCACGCAGACACAAATGTCCAGTCCGCAGCAACAGTTGCGAGCTCAAGGTACTGTTCCTGATATGACAAGGGTCCTATTTATAGGCACGATGATGAGTGTGGTCACCGCCCTATCCGATAGGATTACTGCCACATCCCCCAGCAAGACATCTTCGCAGTCTACATATACATTTCAGTCCACCTCGCCTGTGTAAGATAGCCAGCCCGCCTAGCTTCTCCAAGTCCGGACACAATCACTAGTCCTCCATGTCGCCAAAGGCCAATCTGCCAAGACATCGCCAAGGCCGAACAACAACAAGAGTCCCCGTTGTCGCCGAGAGCCAAACCAGGACCACCACAGCAGGACTCCGCAGCAACACTGTCCGCCAATCCGCGGACAGAGCTCCAGCCCGCTTATCCTGAGCCAACAGCCACGCTATCATGGCACCTACCGAACTCAGCGGACACATTGTTCCCATCTGCCCATATTGTGGACAGTACGAGCCTACAAATAGCTGCAGACACACCAGTCCGCATACCCTGAGTCTAAATCCTTATCACCAAGACACTTTACCAGACTCAGTGGACTCCAGCTCTAGTCCGCACATAGTTGCGGACACAATCTCCAATCCACTTCTCCCAAACTCGTAACCAAGGAGAATGCACTTATGCAGAGCTATGCGGACTGAGAACTAGTCCATGGTCCACTGTGCGATCTCCCCGGACTGAGCCAAACATGGACTTGGTTCAGAACCAAACAAGTCCACACCACTAGCCACAAGGGCTAGTCCGCACTTATTGGTGGACACTAGATTCAGTCCGCCAAACCTGGCGACCTCCACCACCTGTCCGCACTGATTGGCAGTCTCTACGGCTTCCACTTGTTGCTGCACCAGAGCAAGACCAAGGCTTCTGCCAAGCCGGTCTGTCGAGCTCCAGTTCTTCAGTCCTCTTCATGTCGGACTCCGCGGATAGAGTTTCTACCCTCCTATTATTTCTTGGGATCCAACTGCATGCTGAGTACAAGCCGGCCTGGCAGACCGCCACTGCTGTCCGCGTAGTCTGCTCGAACAGACCGCCCAGGCCGCTGCAGAACAAACCGTCTGCAACATCCCTACCGACCTCGCATTCCGTCAACCCTGTCCGCGTAGTCCGCGCGAATAGGTCCAAGTGCTCCATTCACCCACTTTCACTTCACACATTTCAACAGTTTCATTAAAAATTTTCATCATTATGATAGGGTTGTTTTTATGATATGTTTGGAGAACTTTTTGAAAATGTATGCTCAAAAGAAGTGTTTACTCTTTTTGGCCAATTTCAAATTGAAAAGAAAAAATTTTTATGACCTCTGTTTATAAAAAGAAAAAAATGAAAAAGAAAAAGAAAAAGAAAGAAAAATATTATATTTATGATAAAAATTTTTGAAACTCTTTATTTTGGTTTTGTGTGATTTTAAGCCTTCATGTTTATCCTTGAATTCCATTCCTAATTACATGAATAAACCAAACGTTTCAGTCCTAATAAGTCCTTTTTATTCAAGCTTTTGAATTTTATTTATTAGTTAAGTAAAGAAGAAAAGTAAAATAGTAAAGTTTTGGATTTAAATTTAGATTTCTGTTATTTGATTGACATAATTATAATATGTCTCATGGATCTAGTAACAACTCAATGTGTTCTTTCATTTTCTTATTTTGCTTAAATTTATTTTAAAAATCTCGTTAAAATTTTGGATAATCTATTTTCGTTAGTAAAGTTTATAAATTGTTAAACCATGTTTAAGTAATTGTTTTCAGTTTACGTTTCACCTTCTCACGACTTAGAATTTCGCATGGTACTTGTGTTAGCATAATTAGAATTTTCCTGATTAGTCACTTTTTTGTTAACTAGTTTTTATATTTTTGCTTGAGAACAAGCAAACCTTAAGCTTGGGAGAGTTTGATAATACATTTTGAAGTTTAAACTACTAGAGAAATTACTAGTTTTAATATAGAAATCATGTTTATAAAGTTTTATTTTGACCTCTTTTTGTATATTTTATTGCCACTAATATTTTCTCTTCTTTTTGCCGATTTTCTCAATTTTCGGCGAAAATGACCCGACACGCCCCCCTGACACGCCCTCCCTGGGCGTATCACGGGCGTGTAGCCTGGTCCCGAGGATGATTGCTGCCAGAAGTCATATTATCGAGCTCATTTCGTCGAGCTCAGCTAGATCGTCGACCTCAGCAATTAGCCAAGATTTCGCCGAGCTTAACAAAATTTGACGAACTCAGGAAGTTCGTCGAGCTCATTTAGTCGAGCTCATTTTGTTAATCTCAGCCTTCAGTCCAGAGATCGTCGAACTTAGCCTTCAGCCATATCATCGAACTCAGCCTTCAGCTAGTTCGTCGAGCTCATTTCGCTGATCTCAGCCTTCAACCTAGATTTCGTCGACCTCAGCAAAATTCTTCATGCTCAGTAGAGATCGTTGAACTCAGCCATCTTTCTGCGCTCAAATTTCATCGATCTCATTTCTTTCTGTGTTTGACGATCGTCCAACTCCCGCCTTCATTCTGAGATCGACGATCGTCGAACTCCCCTCCATTTTCCGAGTTCGACGCTTTTCTCCGCCAATTTTGTCGATCTCGCTTTCTGCGTTCGACGATTATCGAACTGCCATCCACCTTCTCTTCTCTCTAGACGTCGAGCTCAGGCATCTGTTCGACGATCATCGAGATCCCTTCCGCCATCTCTTTTCTTCAATTTTATTTGATCTATCCCTCTGATGTGTTATAAATATACCTATTTTATGTATATTAATTGAGTCATTTCCAATTCTTTTCGTTATTTTTGTTTAATTTTCTTTAATAAATTGTTTCTTTTTTGTAAAAAGTATTCTAACTTAAGTTATTTTTGTTTCCTGAAATTTTCAGGAAAAAGTGTAAAAATTGTCAAGGTCACGCCCATGTAATATTGGTCACGCCCGTGACCAGGGCGTGATAGTTCAAAACCCGTGAAATCAAAAAAATTCTGAAGAAATTGATGGACACACCCAATGTCACGCCCGTGTCATTTGACACGGCCCGTGACCCCAACCCGTGTCACGCGCGCTCGACGTTTTCAGCTCGACGTTCGTCGACCAACCGGACACGCCCGTGTCACCCAAACCAACACGATCTTGTCACTTGATCTCGACTTTTTTTGCTCGACAACTTCCAGACTCGACACAGCGCTCTCGACATTCGTCGAGACCAACCCGACACGCCCCGTGTAGACAGAGACACAGGTGTGACTGCCACGTATACTACTCCACCTGGTTGACAAGACTTCACCCGCGAATTTTGCTGCACCACACACAGATCCACCTCCCCGACACGCCCAGAGTCACGCCCGTGACTTGGGGCGTGTCCACCACGTGACCGACACGTGTCCAGCCCCAGGTCAACTAAGTCGTCACCTCGCTGGATCGAATTGATGAATAATGGTGACACGCCCCCTAACACGCCCGTGTCAGAGGGCGTGTCCCGTGAAATGTTTTGTCTATAAATCCCAGCCTTCTGCTTGTAATCCTGTTCCACTTTTTGGGCCATTTTGCTAAGGTGTTATGCTGCCTAGATGTATTCCAACTGTTATGTAAGGTATTTTCTCCCACTCTCCCTCTTTTATTTTCATTTTAGCTTTGTAATAATCTTTTAGTATTAATAAAAATTATAGTTTTTCTCCGTTATATGTCTTTGGAATTGATCTAAGCAACTCTCCCTTTAGTAATCTTATTTTTACTTGTTTTTCCTTTTGTTTTGTTTTCGTTCATTTTCATACGAATGTGTGTGTGTGTGTATGACTGTAGTTTTATGCTTTCATATCTTTTATAGTTTTCATAACTTAAGTTTTTCGTACTCTTCATATTTGTCCTTATAAATTTATAAAAATGTTTTGAAAGTGGTTTTGTTTTTCATTTTTTACTTAGTCTTAACTTTTCGTTCTTTTATCTTTTCTTCCACTTTTTAAGCCTTTTTATCAAATTATAAGAATGAAAATATAGTTATTTTAATTTTTCAAACACTTCCATTTTTGCTTTATTTTCAAAAACTTTTTGCCCTTTTAATTTTTTCGTCTTCTTTTTATTAATTTCTACCGCATTCTAGTGGTAGAAATGTATTTGTTTTTATTTTTCGAGCACTTAGCTTTTGCGTGTATTTGCAAATCCATTTGCTTGTTTAATTTTTATTTCAGCTTTTTATGCATTTCTACCGCATTCTAGCGGTAGAAATGCAGTTGTTTTAATTTTTCATTAACTTAGTTTTTGTTTCATTTCTGTACGTGTGCGCATTTATTTCTGCCTACTCGTTAAGAGTTAAACGACACATTGTTTTTATTTCATTCAGTAGAGTGTGTCAGTTTTTACATTCTGTTGTGTGCGTGTGTTTTACTTTATGTCGAGAGTGTGTGTGCGTGAGTTATAATTTCTATCGAGTGTGCGCGTGCGTTGCATTTATTTTGTCCTACTCGTCTGAGTAGGACTCACTTTCATTTCTCTCGCCCACGCATTTGCGCCGGGACTCAGACTTTACTGCTTTCTTTCTCCTGCCCATGCATATGCACCGGGACTCGCACTTTACTGCTTTCATTTCAGTCTTACTCATTTGAGTAGGACTTGTAATTTACTGCTTTCTCTTACTACTTTCCTTTACTGCTTTCTTCCATGCTTTATTTACTGCTTTCCTTTTATTGCTTTCACCGCATGTCGTCCCCATTACATTGAGTGGCTAACCATTCTTAGCCCTCAGTATCGAAGAGCATTGAGACAAAAAAATAACTTTAAATAATTAAAGGTTCTTATTTTCTAATTAATTAAATTAACTTAAGGATTGCTTAGGGTTTACGACGCATAGGACCACATATCGATGTGTGGGCCCTATTTCCGTATTCCATACACTAGCTATCTGAGAGGTCGTGCGTATGGACCGATCACCTCTTGGTAAAGAGAGTTCCACACTAACCCTCGAGAGAGGAGGCACGCCAACTCTACCGGATTGGGTTCCCCACCCAATAGCGGGGTTCTTATCGTAATGCGAGCGTTAAGAGGAATTCTTCGTCGGACTAACGTTCGGTCGAATAGACTTAACGTTCAGGTGAGCGATAGACCTATAGCTAGGTGAGCTCATTTTAGTGGAACCTCCACGGCAAAAGTCTCTGCCTTAATTAATTTGAAATTTAGGATCTCTTTTTATTATAAGTTTATTTTAGTTCAAATTCTATTAGATACGGCCGCGCTAAGCTTTTCATCGACTCCATCTTTTATGCATTTTGTTTTCTGTCTTTCTTTTTGCTTTATATATATATATATATATATATATATATATATATATATAAAATACCCGATAAGTAATTATCGGTAAAATAATAGTGCTCTCCAGGAAAGAGTAGAAATAATTGAACCGACCCCGAGAATAATATGACCTTGATATTCCACACTGGAATATCCTGTACTACACGCGATAGGTGCACTTGCCTCCTTTCGTTAAAACTCGAACTTGTCTTTTTATATCCAAATTAATAAATCAGCGCGCCCCGTTTTCTAAATAAAAACCACATCCACGCTTTTCTTAAATAAACCGCCAGGAGCGCCGCGGGAATTCTCACCAATTTTTTGGAGTTTTAACCGCATCAAGTTTTCGGACCCGATGCGAAAATTATCAATCATGTTTTTGGCGCCGTTGTCGGGGACTTGATGCAAAATAATCCCCGCATCAAGTTTTTGGCGCCGTTGCCGGGGAGTTTTCATGTCGTTATTTTGAACCCTGAAAATCTATTAATTTTACCTATATCTATATATAAAAAAATGGTTAACCAACACAAAATTTTTTTTACTACTCATAATACTAATAATAATAATATTATTAAAACTAAAAAAAAACCTTACAAAAATAAGAAATAGCCAAAGGTTTTGAAAACCGGACCGGACATAGAACCGGTCATGAGAGAGGTCCAAGGTTTAACCGGTTGGACCGGTTGAAACAGAGTTGAACCGGAGTTGAACCGTTTTGACATTAATGACCGCAATGTCTCTTAACTTTACACACTTTTATTAGCGATTGTTAATTTCTTTATTAGGCGATTGTTAACTGCAACCCGTTATTGGCTAGTCGCGCCCCAAAATCTCTTAACTTTTCACACTTTTTTCAAAATACATCTTGTACATGCAATTTTAGGAAAAGTGTTCAACACGAAAGTTGTAGATCTTGACGAGATCTACAACTTTCTTGTTGAACACTTTTCCTGAAATTGCATGTACAAGGCGTATTTCTGAAGGGCGCAAAAACTTAGCATATTTCGAAAGTACGTCTTGTACATGCATTTTTACTTGATGAGATCTGCAACTTTCGTGTTGAGCACTTTTCCTAATATTGCATGTACAAGGCGTATTTCAAAAAGGAGCGAAAAATTATGAGATTTTGTGGTGCGACTAGCCAATAACGGGCTGCAGTTAACAAACGCTTAAAATTAATGCTCATTTTGTGAACCGCCCAGTTAGCCAAAAACCGGCCCGGTTTCCGGTTATGCGGTTGAACTGGCCGGTTTTCCGGTTCCTGGCCGGTTCTTGGCCAGGCCGGTTTTAGGAACCAGAACGGACCGCCCGGAGGACCGGTCGGCGGTTCAACCGGTCGGACCGGCCGGTATGGTCCGGTTTTTAAAACGTCGGAAATAGCTTATTTTATAAAAAAACCTATAAAAATAAAAACTTGAAAAACCTATAAAACAAGAAAAAATCTAAAAAATAAAAATAACTTAAAATTTTTTTCATTATTTTTTTGTAAAAAAACTCAAACACTAAAAAAACAAAAACCTAAAAATCTAAAAAAAGTAAAACTAAAAAACCTCTAAAAAATCTACAAAAACGAACAGCCAAAAAAAAAATCTTAAAAAACCTAAAAAACTAAAAATCCACAAAAAATCTAAAAACCAAAAAATCTAAAAACAAAACAAAAACTACCTAAAAAACAACTAAAAAATAAAAAAAATGTACTTAAAAATACCAAAAAATATAATAATTAGATTTTTAAAATGTATATATTTTGTTTAACTTCTTTTAACTTATTTTGTTTCGCTTCGGCGCACTTCATTTTTGTGCGTGCTAGGGGATCGCCTATTCTGTACATGCTCACAAGCTAAGACGTTAGCTAATCGAGTCACACCTACACTTGCCACCCCCTACCGCCCGCACACTTTAGGCCGAGTTTATCTTTTTCGTTTTATTTTGTTTTTCCATTACATTTTTGTCCTTCTCCTAAAATAATGTAGGGTTACAACGCGGGCCCCCCCGACCTCGTCTAAGGGAAGCTCTTACCCTCACTTTTAATTTTTGTGCATCTTCTCTTTTGTACCTTATACGTTCCACATATATAGATAACAATATTGGGGACAATGTTGGGTTTAAGTATGGTGGTGTTTTCCTATTTTGCCCTTTTTATATTCTGTACTTAGCAAAAAATACAAAAAAATTACAAAAATTAAAACATAAAAAATTTTCCTTGTTTTTTATTATTATAAAACTCAAACAAATCATAAAACACAAAAAAATCACAAAAAAAACTTATAAAACATCAAAAAAAAATCAAAAAAATTTTCTTTTCCTTTGCAAATAACTTTTTGTAAAAATATATTTCTCTTCCCCCCCCCCATCTTCTTATTTGCAAATAACAAAACTCGTTTTTTAGCAAGTCTGCGGCGTTCGACTCAACGAAGAGACCACCGAAATTATAGTCTTTTCGTGGGTCGTCTTCGAGTTTTTACTTTGTACATCTTTATACAAAACTCTCTCTTCCCTCCCTCTCTTCTTCTTTGTAAAAATTTTTCTCTTTCCCCCTCTCTTCTCTATACATAACACTTCTTTCGCTCCACTTTCTTGTAAATAATTTGATAAAAAATCAAAAAAATAATAAAAAAGGAGATAAAAAAAACCTTTAAAAAAAGATAATAATCACAAAAAATTACAAAAAATGATAAAAACCAAAAAATCCAAAAAATTTTGTAACGAATAAATCGAATATACCATATCTTAACCCTTTTTGCTTTCCAAAAATCTTGTTTCGAGTTAATTTATATGCTAATTTTACTTATTCTTTGTTTATTATTCGTTTATTAATTAAAGTTCGATATATTTAAGTGTTTGGGGTTAAGTTTTAAAGAATTTTTTATGTTTTTTTCTTGTAATAGGGAACTTATTTTTCACCACCACTTCTAATTTTTATAAATAGAAGCTCGTGTTTTATGTTAAAAAATAACAAACATGGATTTCAATTATTTCTACTTCATGCTTTTAGAAACATAGGAATGTTCATTTTAAAAAGGTTGCCCTCAAAACCTTTTTATTAAAATCTAGTGTTCTTTTTGAAAAAAATAAACTCACCTCCATTTTTTTCATGTCTCATTTGGCATGATTACCCATATTTTATCCCTTAAAAAGATCCTATGTCAATGGAAATAGGATTTCATTCCGCAAACATAGGCACCCAATATTTAAAAAGATTATATGTTACGGAGTAAGAGGATAAAATTCATTTCTCTTATACATATACATTGGGTTATTTATTATTTATGAAGAAAAAAAATTTATATTAGGAAAATAAGATTTCATTTTCCTAATTATTCAAAAGAAAAAAAATATATAGAGGTTCAAGAAAAAATTACCTCGCCTCTAAATCCAAGCCCTCTTCATAAACCTCCAAACCACTTATCATTTTTCAATGATTCTAGAATTAATTTAATTTTTTTTTGAGAGCATAAATTTTAAATTGCATTATTTCCTTTAACTTTTTTTAAGCTAAAGTGTTTTATATAATTTCAATTCATCTTTGTTAAACTAACAAAAATAAACTTTTGCTCTCTATTTGTTTTATCTAGAAGTGTTTTTGAAACTCTTTCTCTATTTATAAAATTTCATAAATTTGGATTTAACTATAGTACACCAAATGTTTATTTTGAACTCACTTTTAATTAATTCAAGCGGTAGCTAAACTTAGCATTTTTTAATTCCTTATAAGTTCATCTCCAACTTTTGCTCTGGAATATCAAAAGCTTAAATATGGGGGTATTTGATGAGTTGTAAATATACCTATTTTTATGTACATTAATTTTAGTCATTTTCATTTCTTTTCGTTATTTTTGTTTAATTTTCTTTAATAAATGTTTCTTTTTTTTGTAAAAATTATTCTAACTCAAGTTATTTTTGTTTCCTGAAATTTTCAGGAAAAAGTGCAAAAATTGGCAAGGTCACGCCTGTGTAATATTGGTCACGCCCGTGACTAGGGCGTGAAAGTTCAAAACCCGTGAAATCAACAAAATTCTGAAGAAATTGATGGACACGCCCAATGTCACACCCGTGTCATTTGACACACGGCCCGTTACCCCAACCTGTGTCACGCGCGCTCGATGTTTTCAGCTCGATGTTCGTTGACCAATCGGACACGCTCGTGTCACCCAAATCGACACGTCCGTGTCACTTGCTCTTGACATTTTCCTCTCGACAACTTCCAGACTCGACACAATGCTCTCGCCATTCGTCGAGACCAACCTGACACGCCCCATATAGACAGAGACATGGGCGTGACCACCACGTGTACTACTCCACCTGGCCGACAATACTGCACCCACTACTTTTGCCGCACCGCGCCCAGAACCGCATCCCCGATACGCCCAGAGTCACGCCCGTGACCTGGGGCGTGACCGCCACGTGACCGACACGTGTTCAGCCCGAGGTCAACCAAGTCGTCACCTCGCCGGATCGAATTGATGAATAGTGCTGACATGCCCACTGAAATGCCCGTGTCAGAGGGCGTGTCCCGTGAAATGATTTGTCTATAAATTCCAGCCTTCTGCTTGTAATCCTGTTCCACTTTTTGGGCCATTTTGCTAAGGTGTTATGCTGCCTAGATGTATTCCAATTGTTATGTAAGGGATTTCTCCCGCTCTCCCTCTTTTATTTTCATTTTTGCTTTGTAATAATCTTTTAGTATTAATAAAAATTATAGTTTTTCTTCGTTATATGTCTTTGAAATGAATCTAAGCAACTCTCCCTTTAGCAATCTTATTTTTACTTGTTTTTTTCTTTTGTTTTGTTTTCGTTCTTTTTCATACGTGTGTGTGTGTGTATGAGTGTAGTTTTATGCTTTCATATCTTTTATAGTTTTCATAACTTAGGTTTTCCGCACTCTTCATATTCGTCCTTATAAATTTATAAAAATGTTTTGAAAGTGGTTTTTGTTTTTCTTTTTTTACTTAGTCTTAACTTTTCGTTCTTTTATCTTTTCTAACACTTTTTAAGCCTTTTAATCAAGTTATAAGAATGAAAATATAGTTATTTTAATTTTTTAAACACTTCCATTTTTGTGTTATTTTCGAAAACTTTTTGCTCTTTTAATTTTTTCGCCTTCTTTTTATTCATTTCTACCACATTCTAGCGGTAGAAATGTATTTGTTTTTATATTTCGAGCACTTAGCTTTTGCGTTTATTTGCAAATTCATTTGCTCGTTTAATTTTTATTTCAGCTTTTTATGCATTTCTACAGCATTCTAGCGGTAGAAATGCAGTTATTTTAATTTTTCATTAACTTACTCTTTGTTTCATTTCTGTACATGTGTGCATTTATTTTCACCTACTCGTTAAGAGTTAAACAACGCATTCTTTTTATTTCATTCAGTAGAGTGTGTGAGTTTTTACTTTCTATTCTGTGAATGTGTTTTACTTTATGTCGAGAGTGTGTGTGCGTGAGTTTTAATTTCTGTCGAGTGTGTGTGTGCGTTGCATTTATTTTGTCCTACTCATTTGAGTAGGACTCGCTTTCATTTATCCCACCCACGCATTTGCGCCGGGACTCGCACTTTACCGCTTTCTTTCTCCCGCCCATGTATTTGCGTAGGGACTCGCACTTTACTGGTTTCATTTCAGTCCTACTCGTTTGAGTAGGACTTGCAATTTACTGCTTTCTTTTACTGCTTTCCTTTACTGCTTTCTTTCCTGCTTTATTTACTGGTTTCCTTTTATTGCTTTCACCTCCTGCCGTCCACATTCCGATGAGTGGCTAACCATTCTTAGCCCTCAGTATTGAAGAGAATTGGGACAGAAAAAATAACTTTAAATAATTAAAGGTCCTTATTTTCTAATTATTTAAATTAACTTAAGGTTTGCTTAGGGTTTAGACGCGTAGGACCACATATCGATGTGTGAGCCCAATTTCTGTAGTCCATACGCTAGCTAGCAGAGAGGCTGTGCATATGGACTGATCACCCCTTAGTAAGGTGAGTTCTGCACTAACCCTCGAGAGAGGAGGCGCGCCAACTCCACCAGATTGGGTTCCCCACCCAATAGCGGGGTTCTTAGCATAATGCGGGCATTAAGAGGAATCCTTCGTCGGACTAATGTTCGCTCGAATAGTCTTAGCGTTCAGGTGAGCGATAGCCCTATAGCTAGGTGAGCTCATTTTAGTGGAACCTCCACGGCCAAGTATCCGCCTTGATTATTTTTAAATTTAGGATCACTTTTTATTAAAAGTTTATTTTAGTTCAAATTCTATTAGATACGGTGGCGCTAAGATTTTCATCGGCTCCACCTTTTATGCTTTCTGTTTTCTATCTTTCTTTTTTCCTTTTTATATATATATAAAATACCCGACAAGTAATTATCAGTAAAATAATAGTCCCCTGCAGGGAAGAGTAAAAATAATCGAACCGACCCTGAGAATAATATGACCTCGATATTACACACCGGAATATCCTGTACTACACGCGATAGGTGCACTTACATCCTTTCGTTAAAAAGCGATCTCATCTTTTTATATCCAAATTAATAAATTTGCGCGCCCTGTTTTCTAAAGAAAAATCACATCCACGCTTTTCTTAAATAAACCGCTCAGGGCGCCGCGGCAATTCTCACCAATTTTTGGAGTTTTAACCGCATCAAGTTTTCGGACCCGATGCGAAAATTATCAATCACCCTCTTCCTCTGATTTCATCGAGCTCCCACCTCTAGTTTGTCGAGCTTACCTGCTGTCAAAGGACAAGTCCCCACTTTTTCACAAAATCCTACTACCGCCATTAAAAGCACGTCACCCGTACAAATACAATCATCATTTCCCGCAAGAACCCATACCAAGGTCAACTCCCATGCATGGCTATGGGCCTTTCCTGCTCTCTGAAAATCTATAAATAGAGTCCCTCCCCTTGAAGAAAAATATAGAATTTTCGGTAGGGGGGAAGTGCTGCCATATTCATTTCTCCCTTAGTGTTCTTCCATCCTTTTTGTTTTCAGTTTTTTCTAGTTTATTTTTAGTTTACTCTTCTGTAATAGTTTTCTGTATTTTCTTTTTTAGTTTACTTTGCTGCTAGTCTAGTTTTTCATTTTCCTGCAAGTGTAATTTTTTTTGTAGTTCAAGTGTAGCTCTCTGTTTGAATTTAATATAAGTTTGTTTAATTTTTCTTGTCACTATTTTTGTTTCCATGCACTTCTACTGATCTCTCTCCCTCCACTTCACCATGACTAACTAATCCTCCTTGTACTCAATCTTCATGATCCGAGTTTCGAGTTGATTAAGTTATGATGCTCTAGTTTGCTCTTTCTTTTTAAGACTTAGACGTTTGATTTACTCTTTAATAATCTTGTTTGGAGATATATTATCGATGTATATTTTCAATCTTTGTTTCCACTCTTAGTTAGCAAAGGGTCTCGTAGTTTGGAGTGAATGCTCAAGAGTAAAGAGAGTTGCATGCACCCCTCTAAAGAGGCAGACGTTAAATCTCCTGGATTGGAGTGAAATCCAATAGCTAGGTTCACAGTGTAAAGCGAGCTTTAGGCCTCCGATTTGGATGAGAGTTCGGTCATACCTTCCTAAACTTAGGTTGGCACAACATCGAGAGGAGCATGTTCATGCTTTTGGAACATACACGGTCAAGGTGCTTTGTCTTATTAAGTTATAGTTTATTATTGCATGTTTTTGATCAACTTTTGGCAAGGTGATTCTCGATCGAGTGTTCTCTTTATCATTTTTCAACCCCGCGTTGTAATCGCTTTTAGTTGCTCTCCATTTAAATCCAAGTAGTTCTCTTTTTAGAGCAATATTTCTTTTCTTAATCGCATTTAGCTTTCCATTAAACCCTAAAACAATCCTTCGATAAGATAATAGTTTTCGTGTGAGTAAGATTACTCAACAGTTCCTGAATTTCAATACGACACTTTTATCCCGTAGCTACAATTCGATAGGTATACTTGCCTCATTGGATTGCTAGTTCGGTTTTCATTCTATAAACGATTAGCTGAAACCAGTCGACACCTAATCAGAAGGAAGCTCAAATGAAGTTGGAGAGTAAGTAGACACCTAACTAGGAGGCAAGCTCAACTATAGGTGGAAGCTACATCTTACAGGAGCCGAGCTCACCTGTAGATGGGTCGATAACTCTCAAGAGCGGAGCTCGACTGGAGGTGTAGTCGAAATATCCCAGGAGCTGAGCTTAACTGGAGGTAGAGTCAACTCGGGTTGAGCTCGTGCTCATCCTATAATAAGGAAGCTCGTACGTGAGGCTCAGACTTTGGCAACAATACACATGCGAAAGTCTATCTCACCTGAGGGGGTTGGTAGCAGATATGCTGGAGAGGAGCTCGTGCAGGGATTCATAGTTTGATAACTCCATGACTCAAGGACTTCGATCGATGTTAAGGCCATTCGCCCTGTTACTTAAGAGATACTCGAAGAGCTAGATCAATCAATTTCTTTTGATGACGAAAGAAACTTCTAAAGAGACGACCATCTCCTCCCCCAACAAATTGGGAGGATGGCATCCAGACCTATTCCAAATAGTTCTTGCAGTCCGATAAGAGATGTAATCAGTGGTAGCTAGGACGATATGCAAGGGGGAGCTGATCTCGATCGTCAATGAAGGGACTCGGTCTTAAAAGGACGCTTCAATCCCGTAGCAACATCACATCATCCCCCTAGGCTTTTTAGGAGGATCATTTCAAAGGCTCGTTTACCAACTCAATCATGGAGATTGCTACCAGCTCTGCCACCTGGCTATGAAGGCCAGAGTACAAGCGAAGGAAAATGGCCCTTGGGGGGTCCTACATTACACACACTTTAGTCCACCACCTTCCACAAACTCTTACATTCCAGAGCTTAGTTTCCCAGTTTCTTCTAAAAGCATTGCGGGTTATCCCACCATGACAACTACAAAGACGTGTCCTGTCCTATAGAATAAACATTCGCTAAGAGTAGGCCATTTAGTCTTCTCAAAAGAACGATGATGTCTTTACACAACAGATCACTTTGTGTGGTCAATCCTTCATCAAGTTTAGGAGGTTAGCGTCTCGACATATTCCAGATTATTCCTCCAGTCGAAAGAGAGATGAAATCGGGGGTAGTTAGGCCGACATATAAGGGGTGAGCTGATCTCAACCGTCAATGCAAGTGCTCGATCTTATAAGGATGCTTAAATCCTGTTGCATTGTCCCATCGTCCGCTAGAGGCTTTTTAGGAGAATTGGGTTGAATGCTGGTTTCCCAAACCGATTGAGGAGACATACTTTACTGCTTCTAGCTGACCTGTGAAGATTAACACAAAGAAGATAACTTGCAACCACCCATTCCTGCGAGGGCGAGGATATTTATAAATAATATAGAAATAATATTACCGGTATGCGATACATGTTGCCTCTAAGGGTAGAACAGTTTCATGTCATCCCCGCTACATATACTTCCCAGTGGTTCTCCTTCATGATTTTTTAGGTGATAACCTCCAGTTGCTAGAGCTTCCAGGACTATGAAAGGTCCTTACTAGTTAGGATTCATCTTGTTAACGACAGGTGCCCTTCCTGCCGTGTCTACCATCTTCATGAAAAGGTCTCCCACAATGACAAGTTTGAGGCAAACATTTTTTCGAAGTGCTTTGCCATTCACCCCTTGATCTCCTCCCTGTGGATGGAAGCTAAATCACGAAGTTCCTTGATGTAGTCCTGTGAGAGCTTCTGAGCTTCTTCACTCTTGAATCACCATTCTTCATTGCCTTCCCCTACAGCCACCACCCTTGGTCGCCGAACCTCAAATTCTACTTTGACGAGTGCCTGAACCCGTGGGATAACTTGAAAGGTGTTTCCCCAGTAGCCGAGTGAGGAGTTGTCCTCAAATCCCATAAAACCGAGGGGAGCTACCCCACATAGTTTACCTTCAGATTGGTGACCTTCTTCTTCAAGAGGCTGATGATTAGCTTATTAGCAGCTTCCACTTGCACGTTGCTCCGATGACGATGTACAGAGTCGAATCGAAGATCCGTCCCTAGCTAGTTGTAGAAGTATTCCAGCTCCAGGCTGAAAACCTGCTAGCCATTGTCAGTGATGATAGCGAGAGGAGTCCCGAACCTACAGCCGATCTCTCCCCAGATGAAGTTCTTCACGACCTGAGATGTGGTCTTGGCAAGAGCTTTGGCCTCAATCCACTTGAAGAAGTAGTCGATCAAGATGAGAATGAACTTCCTCTGACCGCTAGCTTAGGTAAAAGGGCCAATCAAATCCATTCCCCATATTGCAAAAGGCCGGGGAGAGGTGATTGAATGATGATATTGAGCTGGCTGCAACTAAAGAGGTGCGAAGAGTTGACACTTTGGAAACTTCCTTGAGAAGGCTTCTGCATCCTTCCAAATGGTGGGCCAGAAGTAGTCGTTCCTTAAAATCCTCAACTCTAGATTACAGGTCCCAGAGTAGCTGGTACACTATCTTGAATGAATTTCCTCAAACACTCGAGGGATTTCAGCTTCTGATAGGAATCTCGCTTGAGGAAATTGTCTTCCGATAGAGTTCTTCTTCATGAAACAAGTAGTAAGCAGCCTTGTACCGGAAATTTCTCTGATCTACCTTACAACTAGGAAGTCGACCTGTCATTAAGAACTTAGCGAACAGGTCCTTCCATCTCAAAAAATGCACCATGCCGATTTGAGCCTCATCTTGTACATTCGCAGGGTTGCGAATGTCTCCACTAGATCCTTATTGTGCTCCGCGATTCTACTGCTCTTGACTAGGAGGTCATTACGTACACTTCTAAAATTTTGCCCATTTTGCCCTTTGAAGACTTGATCCATCTTTCTCTGGTAAGTCGCGCACGCATTCTTAAGCCTAAAGGGCATCATGTTATAACTACAACAACCATATCTATTGATGAAAGAGACATCATGGAAATCGGGGGATGCATCTGGATCCGGTGATACCTTGAAAAAGCATCAAGGAAACTCATTACAGGAAATGCGAAGGCTGAATCAACCAGTGTGTCGATTTGAGGCAAGGGATAGTAATCGTACGGGAAAGCTCTATTTAACATTGAAAAGTCAATACAAAGTCTCCAACCCCCTATGGCTTTCTTAACAATTATAATATTGGAGACCCAGCCAGGATACTAGATCTTCGAAATAAAACCTGACTCTAGTAGCTTCTTAACCTCCTCTCAGATCGGCTCAGCTAGCACTACAATGCTCTTCCTCTGCTTTGGACGGATATGGGCAACTTTGCGATCCAGGTTATGGCAATGTCAGGAAACATCAACATCAATCCCTAGCATCTCTATATCCCTCCAAGTGAAGATGTCCACATATTCCTGCAGGCATGCGACCATCCCCAACTTCCCCTACAGCGTCAGAGATCCTCCGATCGTCCACAACCCTTGTTTTCCTATCCGAGATATCACCTATAGCTCCTCTAACTCCTCAGCATCTCTCAGTCATTCCTCCTTCTCCAACACCTTCTCCAGCCTCTCCACATCCTCCATCCAGCTTATGGTACTGACGACATTTAGGTAGCACTCCCAGGAGGCCTTCGGATCACCTCTGATCCACACTTACACATCTCAATGGCAGTACTTCCAGAACTGATGATATGACATTGGAACAATGTTGAAGTTGTTGATAAGGGGTTGCCCGAAGATGGCGTTGGCTTGGGGAATCGATGATTACGAACTGGCATCGGATCGAAGTACCCCCAAGGGTCACCAGAAGATGCACTCCTCCCTCCACCTCTTTATTCTCTACAGAGAAGCCAAATAGGGGTCCGTCTGAAGCCTTGATCCTAAATGCTTCCACCTGCAACCCGATGAAGGTTCTCTTGAAAATGACATTAATCGAACTCCAGTTGTCTGCCAGGATTCGATTGACGATGAAGTTCTCGATGGAGGCTTGGATGACAAGGGCATCGTGAAAAGGATTTTCATTCCCCAGCATGTCATCCTTGGAGAAAGTTATCTCATCCAACGACGGCGGAACTTGAGAGATCGAGGTGACACACTTTCGATAAATTTTATGGAGACTTCCCCTGCGGGAATCTCCAAGTCCAGCCCATCCGTGATCATTCCAACCTACCCACCTCCTGGGCGGTGGACCACTTCTGCGCAACCTCTCAGGTTAACCTGATACTCGCTTCTCCTCCTCCCTGAAGTTTGGAATGCTACCGATCCTGCTGGTGCCTCCTGCCTAGACTTCTTCCTCTCCGCTGCTCAGGCTTACAGCCTCCTTCTTTCCTCCCAAAAATCTGGTCATGCCATGGTCTCGTGCCCCTCTACTCGATGCTAATCGCAGTAGAGGGTAGTCTCCTCTGCCCTTTTCCTTGTCATCTTAACCTTCTTGTGATTCTTCTTGCCTTGGTGGGCAAAGACCATCTCCTCTTCTTGAACCCTTCCTTGCCTTCCACCCAACTGACAGTCGCTCCTCCTCTCTTAATTGTGGAACTGAGGTATAATAGGTGGTATCCATGAGGGACGATTCACTGGATATTTGAATCATCGCGCTTCCTCCCTCCTCTCTAGAACTACCACAAGACTCATCTCCTCTTGCCTTCAAGGACTCTCCTACCTCTTGGCTCTTCCGCACTCCGGTACTCTTCTCTCCTCGTCAGCTCTTCCCTTCTTCTCTCACCTATCTCTCTGACACCACTCCAGACCTAACCACCAAAAGTCTTCCTTTTCCTTTGTTTCTAGTTCTTCTCCATCTAACCACTCCAATAAGTCTGGATTCTTCTACTCCCCCTACATGAACGTATTCTCCTGCTCAATCATCTCTTCAAAAGACCATGGGGAGTTGGACTCGATCTCCTGGTTGAATAGACCTTGCTTCAGGATGAACTTTATAGCCAGCATTAGGGTGAAGCTGTCCACCTCCTCAACTTCCAGGACCTCCACCTGGAAAAGGTGGATGTAGTGGCCAAGACGTTCGAACTGCCCTTGCATGATCTTGAAGAGAGATGTTTCCTCCTTCTTCCTCTTCTTGGATGTCGCAAACCTTATCATCAGGCCCCGATGTAGATCCTCAAAGTAGAAGATAGAACACTCAGATAACTGATGGGACCAATCTCTCGCATTCCTTTTTAAGGTAATGGAGAACAACCTGCACTTGAAAGCATCTGTCATGTTGTGGATGGAGACCATGTCCTCGGCCATTGGAGATACCTGACCGGGTCATTTCTGCTGGAGTAGTAGCTAAAGAAGGGCTCTCTGAATCCCTCAAGAACATTGGATGTGACGATCTCGTCACAAAAGGGGCTCCTCCCTCCCTGGCGGTGGCGATTTTCATCCTCACGAGTATCCTCATCATACTCTATATCATAGCGAGTATCATAATATCTTCCTTGAAGTTCCACATCCCAAAACCTGATGTCATGGCTGCTTGCTAGATGGTGCCATGAATGTATCGATCGCTCCTCTCTCTCCCTAGATCGCTCGTTCCCCAGTCTCCTGGGTGGTGCTTCCTCTTCCAAAGGTGTCATGTGATGAGGCGAGGTCTCCATGACATATGTGTAAGGAGGAAACCCTACACGGATGCTACTCTCCATCCTCCTCTCAAACCCTTCAAACACTGCCACCATCATGAAGTATCTTCCTCATGCAGAGTAACTAACTCCTGCTGAGTTGGCGACTATCTACCCATGCTCGACTGCATTCACCATCTCGTCTACTCACAATGCTTTTCCTCCCCGTATGCGATCCATGCTCACTGCACCAAAGTGTTGATGACAGGAAAATCCCTTACACCAAAAATTCGGATCAAGGCAGCCCAAGGTTTTAGGTTTAGCGGCCAGGCTCCACGGCTAATGGGCTAACACACAGAAACTATCAGATAACTAAAAGGACACCAGACACTATAGTAGGGAGGCCCCACAATGTACCTGGAAGCTTAGAAGAAGCAACCACTCTACCACCAAAAATTGATGCGCAGGGTATAAGGTATACTAGCTGATAACAATGTCGCGATGACTAAGATAGATAGTTGCAAACTCACGGTATTTCTCTCTGAATAAAGGATCCCAATGTTCAGCTCGCAGTCTAGGATTAACGTCGCCGAGATCTTTTGCGAGATTCTGAAGTCCGTCTCCTCGTACCCCTGGGTCCTATTTATAGGAAAATCTAAAGAGAGAGGGGTCTTATTTATAGCCCCACCACTTCCGACTAGGTGACTTCTTGGGGGATCTCGCTCAGCTAGGCAAGTAATATCCATGGTCTCCTACCTGGCAAGTATGCAAATGGAGCTCATCATACCCCCCCAGGCCTTTTGCCTTCTTGCGTATTGATACTGACCTCTCTCTTGACTTGCTGACTTTGACCCTTGCTGACCTTCCTATGGAGGGGTCAACCCTCGACGAATATGGGTTGCATAGGAGCCTTAATATATGAAGAGTTTGCATTTGTCCTTTAAATCTATCAAGCTATATTTTGGGGCAGTACAATATATATGGAACACGTATGTAGGTGGAGCCTTCATATAGGAATAGTATGGCATTTGTGCTTTAAATCTATCATGCTATATAATAGAAGGTCCGGCCGGGGCCCACATCATATGCCACAAAACAGTTGGCGAAGTCACGGGTTGATATCAGAGTTGCGCATCCTAACTCATAGCATTATAGCGGATGGTTTTAACAGAAATACTGAACTCCAAACATGAATATCCACTGATATAAATACGCACATTTACATAGGAATGTACATCAAATACAATATCGTTTGGACTTATGGTCTTACAGTTTCTCTTCCAAACATCGGCGCTCAGGCCGGCCACACATGAACAGAACACAACATTTTTCAGCTTAGCCTTCAAGGTCTAGCAGCAGCAGTAGCAGGTTCTTCAGCCTTTGTATGCCCCGCTCGGCTCTCTAGCACCTGTACAAGGACATCTCACCCAATGGTGGCAAACAAGGCAACAGTTAGCATTCAACTGACCTATATATAACGACCCTACCCCATTACTGGGGCAGTGGTATTCCTTCCCTGTAGGCATACTAATTTATATGTAGATATATTTATATCACACATTGTGCTCTCACGCATAAACAATCCATCACAACTATCAGCCATGCGGCCCGACGATCCGTACACTCAGGGCATATTCTTGGTGTACCGGCGAACCAGGGTCCCACCACCGTATCAGGGCCGAAACCCTATGGTAAAATTGAGCATTTTGCTCAATGGTGTTCAGCTGCAGAATTTAGTCTTAGTGACGCATAGCCCTAAGACTCTCACTATGTGCTCCAACACAGCGTACTTTCAGGTCTGCAAGTCAGACGGACATAATGTAGGTCGGATCAACCACCCCCCGTTGCTCAAGTCGCCTTGCCATCACCGAATACCAATGTACTCGCGGATAAGTAGAAGGCCCTAGTAAGTTTCACCTTACCTGTTTGGCATAAGGCCTTTTTAAGAACTTTCCAAGCTCACACATAGCCATACCATCCCTGAGGGACTAACTTCACATTCATAGGTTTGCTAGGAGCCACGCCCACCGTTAGCGCCAGAATTCACTTTCCGTCCCTAGCTCTAACCTTAGCATTCATAACATACAACACAAGTATTTAGTGGGTGTTTTCCTGGGCTTCCACTCCAGTACTTCCTGTTACTATCCTTCACAGGCACAACCCATTGGAATCGCAAGCATCACAAGGGTCTTTTCCTGTACTACCACTCTAGTACTTCCTGCTACTGCCGTTCATAGGTCCAACCCGTCGACTCCATAAACTACACATTTAACCACAGAGTCTTATCCAGTGTGTAAATGCAACATCACCAATCCAGACAAACCTATCTAGATGGGCTTCACACAGCATGCCTATTCCGTACTCCATTTTTGGATCTATATGCAAAACTATTGGGGATTCCAAGAATCATCCCAAAGGTATCGCTTCGCAAGCCACCCTCTAGTGGGGGAACTCCATGCACATGCCAAAAAGGAGGACTTCACATATCCATGAAGGAAGATCGTTATCCTTGATGAGCTCTTTGGAGCAATGGAATTCTAGTCGGATGGGAAGCACCGTAGCGGCCTTGCCTCCATAACGCGGGACTCGAATTTCGAATCGGAACTCTGCAGCCCCACCGATGGTCGAATCCCTTTCTCTTCCTCCTCCTTGCTCTCCCCTCCCTCTAACTTCTTAGAAAGAGGATAATACAAGCCAAATAAGAATCTCATCTCAATTCCTGGCTTTAATACAGCTGGGAGAAGTCTGGGCCATCAGATCCCAGATGAAGGAAATGGATGGCCACGATTCGTCCACAAAAGGCTAATTTTTTGGTTGACACGCCTTGTGACACGTCACAGGGCGTGTACCTTAAGCAATACACAACCGACTCATCGAGAACAGTATAAGGACATTGGACATGCCTATGTCACAGGACGTGTACACTGACACGCCTTTAGACATGCCTGTGTCTATGGGCGTGTACGTTAGTCTGTACACAACCAATTTAACTCGAGCAGGACACAGCCAGTGACACGCCCATGTCACAGGCCGTGTACACTAAGACACGCCCTTGTCCTGCCCGTGTTAACCAGGCCTCATTTCCTGGCCAAATCCAGAGAAGGACACGGTCATGTGACACGCCCGTGTCACAGGCCATGTGCCCCTACATGGCTTCAGACATGCCTGCAGCGTGCACTTCGTCAAGCGAAGTTCGTTGACCAGAGGAGGACATGGACTCCGACACGCCCGTGTCAAAGGGTGTGTTCCCTCAAAAAAACCATCGATCGCATTTCGTCGACACCTGGTAGCTCAACCATACCGAGTAGGCCACAGCTTGGAACATGCCCGTGTCCCAGGCTGTGTACTCCAGCCTGAACCCAAATTTGGGATTTGGGGTGTTACACGCTATAAACTTTTTATTCATGTATATTTGTTGCCGCACATACCTATAAATACATATGTACTTAAACTCGCAAATTTCTCATATAGGTATTTTTTATCATCAAAAGGGGGTGAATGTTGAGTATGCGTTTCGAATCTCTTGATTTGAGAATAACAAATACCATAATGTATTTGATCTAATATTTTGTATTTTTATAGTGTGCACATTGTATAGGTTGAATGAGCAGACAATTCCTCAGTCATGGGCATGATCCAAGTGTGTGTACACTTTAGAAAAAAATAAAAGGACAAATTTTGGGTGCTAAACTTCAAACAGCCATAACTTTTAATCTTGGAAGAGTTACAGAACGTGCAACCCCATTTCAGAATGAGATCGAAGTCATATACAATCTGAAAAAGTTTTCGATGGTAAAAGTGAAGAGGAGCTATCACTGGCAATAGAAACTATCGCCCGATAATAATGAAAATAACGTCGGTCTTGTCCTGCACGATGACCATGACGCGCACTACTCGACATAATCACCCGACGATGCTGTCTATCGCTCCGCGATAGCCTGATGACCCAAACATGTTAGTTTTCAACTAACACGATCACCACAGCATGGGACACTTGGTAGCTTGAGGAGATATCGCATGCGATAGCTTGATATCGCCAAGCGATAACGATTTTTCTATAAAAGGTTGAAATTTTTTTGCATTCGACAATGACACCTTTTAAAGCAGTGATTCCTCCTCCACCAAGACAGAACTCTGAATCTTTTGTGAGAGGGTTTTATCTAGAGATAGAGAGGGAAATCCTTTGTGCAAATACAAAGATCTAAAGCAGATTTTGATCAAGATGGGCTACAATGCACATTCAACACAAAGGGAAACGCATCAAGAATGCCAATGTCTACATATCCTTTTTCTTCACCTTCAGAAAGCCATGGGGGAGTTTCTCTTATTTTTTATTATCATGTAATTTTTTTATTTCATCTTTTTGTTTTGGGAGATGAAAAATCGTTCGAGGAGAACGTCTGATTCCATAGGAAATTCATCTTATTTGTGGCGACTAGGTCCTTGTGCGACTTAGTGGGAAATTTGGCGCCTTGTGTGCAATGACTAGGTCAAGGATAGATCTAGGGGTGGCTAGAGGCCGTATCTGGGGTAAGATAAGCTATAGTCAGTCGGTCCATGGGAGTAGGACCGGTGAATCATCAAAAAGGGATTTTTCTATTCGCCTTGATTTTTAGCATTGTAGAAATCAAACATTTTTGCAATTAATTTCTAATGAAATAAAATCACATTTTTTTGTCTCATTATCTTGATTTTAATTTTATATTATGAAATGTTTTGAAATATATCGTTCAAAAGTTTAACGCAAAATATATTGGAAGATTCGTTTTTGTTAGATATAAACGCTTGAATTGAATATTCACGAACTTTCATCTAACGGTAACACATAAATCCGGTGGTAATAAAAAAATATTGAATTAATAGTACTCTTCAATATAATATTTTCTTATATATTAAAATATAATTTTCTATTAAAAATTTTGAAACTTCATTAATTAACTCTGATATTTTTTATTTAATAATTAAATTGCATAAAGCCCTTATTCACCCCCTCCTCCTAAGGGCGTCTTAAGATCCAACAGTCACAGATGTTCACACAGCATGCATATGTTCGTACATCGATCCGGACTCTATATGCAATATCTACCAGGGATAATCTGTATGGATGTGTTGGAAGACTCACCTTCCACTAATTAGTTGAAATTCCTTCGTGCAATTATATGATAACAAGAGGACTAGCATGTCCAGAGTATTTAGAGGAGAATCGTTACCCTCTATTGTGCGTCGATGCCATGAGCTCATAGTTGATCGAGATGAAAACACTCGCAGTGCTTTCCTCTCCACAAATCTATCTTCGACTCATGAATTTGATATAACAAGCTCCTTCAATGGCTGAATATAACCTTCTTCGCCTTCCATCCTCATTTCCTTCATTATGAGAGAGAGAGAGAGAATGAGAGAATGAGAAGTGATATACTCATTAGCCATCTTAGCTAGTTTGGGAACTATCTCAACCCTATGATCTAATTCCAAAAAGAATTGATTTTAAATTTTTGTTGACGTTAGCTTAGACTGTGGCACTAGACCTTATCAACATTCGCTTAAAGACCGTCTGTCACTTAAAGACCGAGCGACACAATTGTCGGCTACATCAGTTTGTCAACTGTATCATTTTGTCAACTACATCCCCATATCAACTGCATAATTTTGTCAACTACATCGGCTTGTCAACTGCATCGCCATATCGACTACATCATTTAGTCAATAGCATGTCAGATTTCGAATATTTGTAATGATGGGAAAACTGGACTACAACAAGAGGCACATATAGATGCTCACAGAAGCCTCAAGATTCGTTGGGTGAGTTGTGAGAAATAAAGAACCATTTGCAAAATGAAAGCCTAAAGGTGGCAGCAATATGAAGTGCACAATGACAAGGCTCTAACATCACAAAGCGGCGAGATCTGATTGCATCTTGCCATGACACCCGACAAGGTCTGTCGAAGGATGAGACTTCAATAGAGGTAGCGAGAAAACTCGAGAGAAATTTGTTCAGTATCATCGCAAAGTCCTAGTGGATCGAATAATTTCTGAGTACTAACAGGAATCTCGGGATTGTCAGCCAGAGTGACAACAACCTCAACTCTAGTTGGCAGATTCTTCTTCTTAAAAGCAAGCATTTTCTCCTACTGTGATTTGTTATTTTATAAGGAAGGGAGGTCGATGACATCATCATCCTCTCGGGGTTACTACAGAGGTTTAGGCCCGAAAATTCCCGCCAATTCAGCAATGCTCATCTGGTATATTTCCTCAACATATAGCGACATCCCGTGCGAGTTAAGACGATGTGCTTCAAAAAATACATCACCCTCTATTTATAGAGCTCACGAGCCAGCTAGAGACCGCTACTAGTCTAGATAATTGTCAGCCACAGCTTGCAGAATAAGTGTTGGATGTTTCTTTACAAGCTCCTACATTGATCCCAAAGAGTGAGGATTGTGTACAACCCATATTCATTGAGGGTTGGCCCAGTAAAGATAGAATTCAATGTCAACAATTCAAATCAGGAGTCAAAGTCAACATTCAAGACAATAGAATACAAGTGTCAGTATGGTAAGCACCCCTTTCAAACTCTACTGGTATGCAACCAAGATATATTCCTGCCTAGGCCAGACAGGCTGCTCTAGTATGTGCATGGTCGCAAAGTGGGTGTTGGGTAATATATAAGACCCCCTTAGAATTAGTTATAAATAGCAGCCTTGGGGTACAAGAATGAGGACTTTTGTCTAAGCTTTGGAATCTTGTTTTTGAAGATTTGAGACGTAAGATATATATAACCCCCTATAGTGACAATCTTTAGAAAGTTCCCATAATAGTGTCCCTCTTATACCCTGCTCGTTCATTTTTGGTTGTGGAGGAGAAGTTTCTTCTAAGCTTCTGGGAGATGCGCTTGAATACTTCCATAAGGAAGATTGCTCTGATACCACTGCTGGATTTTTTATATAAGAGTGGAACATCACATCACATGTGTGTAGCAAAATAAAAATACAAGAACAACCAAAAAGAGTAAAGGATCTTGTGGGATTCATGAATCAAGAAACAATGGATACTACAAGGCATTATACTTGAGTGGGATTGAATTTTAACTCAACCAAGATGTTCTAGAGATCCAGTCCGGAGACAGGAATTTGAGTCAAAAAAAGAAATAGATCTGTGGCTCTACAGGGATCTACATGAGTGAAGGAGAACCGAAAAATAGATATGTTACTCTACAGGTATCCATATAAGTGAAAGAGAACCCCAAGGTTTTGTCCCATAAGAACTTGGTCAGAGAAGTAATGCTCTCCACATCTCCATATATTGCAAGATTCATTTCCAGGATAGGCTACGACAAGAAGAGGTCACTATGGTTATTAGGACAAGTGACAACTTCAAAAGCACACAATAGAATCACCCCACAAAAAAATCCGTCTACATGTCTATTTATACCCAAGGATATCAAACAGATAATATCCCCCTTAGAAATTTGCCAAACCACAACTTGCGTCGATATGCGTTGACTTGCATTCGTCGTGCGTCGATAAGAACTCGATATAATGTCGAGAAGCAATCAACGACACTCGACACAACTACGCTGTCATGCAGGCGACGTGCATACATCAAATAGAAATCGATGCAACGTCGATATGTACTCGATGTAACGTCGACAAGAATGTGTTTTGACTTCGAGTCTAGCTGCATTGATAAGCAACGACGTGCGTCGAAATGCACTCGACGTGCGTCAACACGCACTAGACGCAACATGCAAATTTTCTCTATGTCATAGGATTTCTTCTCTACTCATATCCCACAGGTGTGAGTCCAACATATTCCTTCCTCCAATTTCTCCAAACACTCTTATGTGCGACCCTATAGGCTCAAATCACATTGGCAGTGAGTCTAACTGCTTGAATATTCCAGATCACCATAGAAACACTTACAGTGAGGTGGTGGTACGTCCCTACAACAGTAACTGGGGTCTTCTTAGTTTTAACAATGTTTCTATGTTCTTGCCCGTTAAGCCCGACCGCGAGACCTGTAACCTTAGACTATAATTGATCTGAATTGTATAGTAGGCAATTTTCCCGGCTTAGCACTCATCATCTTTGATTTTATCACCCAGGTTTTTTAACATGTTATTGTTGAAGTTATGAATATTGTATTATGTTTGATTTATAATCATGTGAAAGTGAAGGTTAGACCTGAAAAACTCTACAGGGGGGGGGGGGAGGTGAATAGAGTATTGTGCTCACTAAAAACTTTTTCCAGCATTTGCTGTAATCCTAAGTGAACAGATTAGGAAACAACGAAATAAGCACAGCAACCTAAACAATCACAGAACAACACAGCCAAAACAAAAGAAAAAGGGCAACCAGACGACACAAGAAATTTATAGTGGTTCTCCAACCTGGGTACATCCACTCTTTTACCACCCTGGTAGGAATCCACTAAGGTTTTTGATCAGGTGCCTGACACCAATGAGCTTTTGTTCAGGTGCTCAAAAACCAAAACCTCAAGTCTTTTGGAAGGAGACTTGCAACCAAAAATAATTTTAAAGGGAATTAAAACCCTGTACAGAGCATGGAAAAAGGGTGATGGTGTCTTCTCTTTCTCAATATCAACTGAGAAGACTTGTGGATTGATTTTAGCAGATTGCTCCCCCTGAGATCTTGAAGGGATCAGGAATTCTGGAGCACTGCTTCTGGGTGACAGGTCTTCAAAAAAAAGCTTGAGTGCCAGAGATTGCTTCAGGAACTTCTTTGACAGATAGAATAATTGTTGTCCTTCAGAAGTTATCCTGTAGGGTTGAAGGAATAAGACTCTTGATAGTGATTGAATGTTCTTCTTCTTCTTGATGTTCTCTGGTTTAGGATGATTGCAGAAAAGAACTTTAGATTTCTGAAAAACTTCTTCTTCTTTTCTGTTTACTGACTGAAGATTGACTGAAGAACACTTGAAAATTTGAAACCTTGAGCAGAAATGCAATCGTCCTGGGAAGGAAGCGGCAATCAATGATTTCCCTAATTGTCCCAAAGAAAAATGGCATGTAATAATTCATGATCAATGCTCGTTCCAACGGTAACATTCCGAGAAGATTGCGAAATAATTACTCAGGATTCATCGCCAAGACAAGGGACGGGAAAGTGGAGAAGACATAATCTGGAATCATCGAACGAAGAATAGGGATCGTTGAGCTGAGTTCACAGTTCGTTGAGCTGAGCTGATGAGTTCGTCGACCAGATAATAGCAATTAGTCTTCAAGGGAAACTTGTCAATTCTGCTACAATCTTCATCGAACTGATAATCTTCATTCGTCCACCAGAGAATCATCATTCGTCGAGCTGAGATCCAATATCGTCGAGCTGAGAATGATTGAGGACTTCGAATCTGAGAAGTCTCTGACTGAGCAGGATTCAAATCGTCGACCAGAAATCGTCGAGCAGAGTACTGCATTCATCGACCTGAGAAGTTGTAAACTTGAGGTCCAAGTTCGTCAAGCTCAGATTCTTGTTCATCGACCAAAGCTTGAAACTGGACTTATAAAAATTCTGGAGTTATCCTGACTTTAGCTTCTTGAAGAAACTCAGTCTTCGTCGAATAGAGAACAAAGATTGTCGAGCTCAGCACAAAGAAATGTCTCAAGATCGTCGAGCTCAGAACCCCTTTCGTCGACCTGAGTTAAAGTCTTGAAATCTTCTAAGTCTGGAGTCTCTGATGGTCTTGTAGATAGCTGGTCCATCTGACGTTGACTCTAAGGATTTGGCCTAGACTCTGGGACATAAAATTGACCCTAGCTATACATGATGGGTCAGATCCTAAGCTAGTGAACCTAGCAAAAATCAACTAGGGATCCAACAATCTCCCCCTATTTGGGTGAGGTCACTGAGAGACTCAAAGCAGATAAACAAAGCAAGAAAAAGAAATATATCTGGCAGAGAATTACCAACACATGCAACAAATATATATACGTAGGCTTTGTTTAAACAAGTAACATTGTTTGAAAACAAATTGCAGAAAGAAATTGAAACAAAATAAAGATTACTTCTTCTTCTTCTGCATAGACTTGTCTTATGTTGTCTTTTCTCCTGGCTTTTTGAAGATAATTTCTCTGTTAAGATTTGAAGCCTCTGTCTGAGTCATGGTCATGTCAGCTGCCCCAATGTTCTTCTGTGATGTAGCTCTGGGGAAAACTACTTCAGGATGGAGCTTCATATAGTCATCAACATTGAAGAGCTTGTTACCTTTGCCAAACATTTTTAGTTCTTCTTTTCTATACTTTGACATAGTTGTGAAACCTGAAATGTCTTTACCTTCAGCTTTGGCTTTCTTGATCAGTGATAGGCCAATTATTTCTTGGAACCTATCCATTCTTGCAGTGTTGGTTGTTTCAGGATCTTCAAATGGAATAGGAGGAGAGTAAGGACTTTTATTACTATCAACTTTCTGTTCTTTAGATATATGTTGTTGCTGCCGCTGATGCTGTTGTTGATGATGCTGTTGCTGCTGATGTTGTTGCTGCTGATGCTGATTAGCTGAGGATTGTTGCCTCTGCTGGCTGCTTCCAGAGGATCTCCCTGAATGTCTCTGATAGGTTTGCATGGGGGCAGATCTCTGAGAGCTAGAGCCAGTGGCACCAACTGCTAGAGGAGGAGGAGGTGGATCCTTTTTATATCTGTGAACTGGGGGAGGAGAATATCTCCTACTTCTTTTCCTTTCCTTCTGCTGATTCTTTGATAACCACATCCATGCAGGCATTCCCTTATAAGGAGCAACATTATGAAAAATGTAGTAGGGAGTGTCAGCAATGGGATTGGACTTAGGAGCTGGAGGAGGAGGAGGAGCCTTCCTTTTCTTTGACAATAATTTCTTCTTTTTCTTTGAAGCTTCTTCATCAGAATCATCATCATCATCTTCTTCATCATCACTGTCAGAACCCTGAGGGTTATCATACAAAGCATTCAATGCTTTCAGAGTTTTATCATCAAAAGCAGTCTTTTCTGGAGGAGGGGCAGAAGGTTCAGAAGTTGGAGTTTCAGAAACTATATAGGAATCAAAAATGATTGGGACAGAGCTTTCAGCTGCTGCCTTATTTTCCTCTTCAATATCAGCCAGGATTATCTCATCCAGATCTGGCATATGTGAATCATCCATAACAAAAACTGGTGCTGAGATGTCTTCTGGAATAACTGTAGATGTTGGAGCAACAGCTGGAATAGAAAAACTATCACAGAGTTGCTTAACAACTACTAGACTTATTGGAGATATATAGGGCACAATAGCCAACTGTGGCTTAGTAAAGTCTTCTGGAAGAAACTGCATATATACAGTATCAAAACTTCTCAACAAAATAGTTAAATTAACTGTGGGATTTAAATGGAAATCACCAACAGTGTTTATTTGCTTTGGAACTAACTCATCTAAGTCAATGTCAGTGTCCATAAAATGAATTAATTCAATCACATCTGAATCAATATCTGGCAAATTTTCTGCATCTGTATCTGAAACTATTGTATCTGCTGCTGAATCTGCATCTGCATCTGCTGCTTCATCACAGAGCATCTCCCCCTGCCTGGGTTCAGGAGAACCTGGAGCCAGGCACATGAATGAAGAGGGGGCAGCAGAGAGGAGAGAGACTTTGGCAGATAAAAAATTGATAGAAGTCACAAGAGGTGTAATGGCCTCATGGATGAGAGATTTGATGATGGGAGTGAGCAGGGATAAGATTGTAGATGCAGTGGAGGAGTCCAAAGATGGAGAGGGAGTTGATGTTGAAGGTAGAGAAGTAGATGAAGGAAGGGGAACAGATGGAGGGGATAGAGGTGGAATTGCATCTGTTATGGTGGTGTCTGAGAGTATGGTGTAAGATGGAATGGAGGATAAATGGGGGGGGAGAGGAGACTGTGGTGGTGTAGGAATAGATGTGTCATGAGGTGAAGCAGGGGGTGTTGGAATGTTAGTGATATCAAGTGGTGGAAATGGAGGTGGAGTAGGTACAGAATTATGCTGTGGAGATTGAAGTGTTAAAGAAGGAATGGGAGATGTAGGGAGTGGTTTTGCTGGAAGGGGTGCTGGAAGAGATTGTGGAGATGGAATAACCTCTTTTACAGGGTGGGGAGTGTCCTTCACAGCCCTGGTGCTCTCAGAAGTTGGGATGGAAGAGGAGGAAGCCTTGGATGGATTTGAGATCATCCTCTCCCATCTGCCAAACAAAGCGCATGTGAGGCGCTTGCTGGCATTGATGAAGATGGTCGGGGAGACCTTGAATTCACCAACTTTTTCTTGATGGAAAATCTGCAAGATTCTTCTAAAGCAAACCTCTTTCTTGCTATTCTTCTTCTTTATCAACTCGAAGAAAATCGTGCCCTAATCAACTTGTCTCTTGTTGACCACTGCACACATAACAAGGAACTGGTGTCTTGTTATGTAGTCGTGCGCAGAGTGCTTACCCATCAGCACTTTTCCCACAATGTCCACCAAGAACTGGTAGGCAGCAGAGAGTTGTTTCTTTAACAACTTGCTAGGGTTACTCCCGGTAAACCCCATTAGATTCATCATCAAAGTAAACTCTTCAGAATCTATATCCAGATCATCTTCTCCATTTAACAATCCAAAAAGTTCAGAAAGAACGGGGGGAGATAGAGAAACAACATTACTCCTGATATTTCCTATCAGAACATTTTCTTCAGAAACAGTAGAAGTGTACACCCATTCTCTAATCTCAGTTGCATGTAGTTTAATCCTTCTGGTCATAAAATCTTTGAGACCAAGTTCCTCTAGTAGTTCCAGAATGTAGAGAAATATTGGGTCAGAATGTTGGAATGAATCAAAATCCATTTCAAAATCGGTGTCGAATTTCATGGCAGCCAAGGTGCTCGATGGAATCGCCATTGATGACCTGCAAGAGAGAAAGAGAAAACGGTGATCAAGAGCAAGAGAACTGAAAGCGCGGGATGGAGGTCGAAGAAAACCTAGATATAAGGTTTCTAGAATATGAATCGACAATCTCCGTTCCACGAAAAAGAAACAGTTCTTCGAAATGACGTCGACGAAATAAATTATAGATAAATAATTTGTCGATCTCATCCAGAAGAATCGAAAACAGTTCGTCAAACTCCGTTCGACGAAATATCTTCTGAAGCAAAGTTCGTCAATCTCCGGTCGATGAAAATTGTTCCCACACAGAGAATTCCTCGATCTCCATTCGACGAGTATCTCCCAAACTTTCCCTAATTTGTCGAACTCCGTCAGACGAACTCTGGAAAATTCGTCGAATGCAGACAGAAACTAATTTAACTCTTCCCCATTGATCATTCCCAGTTGATTTATAAAGAACAGATGATGTTTCTCATCCAATGGTTTGATGAAAATGTCTGCTCTCTATAGATCAGTAGGAATATGGATTAGGTTAATTTTCTTTTTGTCTACATTATCTCTAATGAAATGATGTCTTATATCAATATGTTTAGTCCTACTATGGTGAAGTGGATTCTGTGCTATAGCAATATCAATAGTATTATCACAAAATAATGTTGAATTATTTAAGTTGACACCATAGTCTAGGAGTTGGTTTTGTATCCATAACATTTGTGAATAGCAGCTGCCAGCAGCCATGTATTCTGCTTCTACAGTTGATATAGACACAGATATTTGCTTTTTACAAAACCAGGAGACAAGTCTCATACCCAAGAACTAACAATTTCCAGAGGTACTCTTCCTGTCCACTCTACATCCAGCATAGTCAGCATCTGAGTATCCAGTTAACTCAAACTCTGACTCTACAGGATACTAGAGTCCTAGATTAGGACAACTCTTTATATATGTCAAAATTCTTTTTAAGAAAATAAGATGAGATTCTTTAGGGTTCACTTGGAACCTAGCACAAATGCATGTGGCAAACATAATATCAGGTATACTAGCTGTTCGGTAGAATAGGGATCCAACAATTGCCCTATAATGTTTCTGATCTATAGGTTTCCCTGCTGCATCTGAATCCACAACAGCATTGGTAGCCATAGGTGTTTTCATTCATGAAGCATCACCCATCCCTAACTTCTTAATAAGCTCTTTAGCATACTTAGCTTGGGAGAGGAAGATACCATCAGGGAGCTGCTTCACTTGGAGACCAAGGAAGTAGGAAAGCTCACCCATGCTACTCATCTCAAATTTGGAATGCATGAGGTCAGCAAAACTCTTGCATAATTTGGGATCAGTAGACACAAAGATGATGTCATCCACATATATTTGTACTAACAAAATTTGGTCCTTATGATGTCTAGTGAAAAGAGTTTTATCTATGGTTCCTCTTGTAAATTTATGCTCTAAAAGAAAGCTTGCTAAGGTCTAATACCAAGCTCTTGGAGCTTGCTTTAAACCATAGAGAGCTTTATGCAATTCAAATACAAAGGAGGGTTGAGTTAGAGAGATAAAACCTGGAGGTTGTTCCACATAAACCTCTTCTTGAAGCACTCCATTCAAAAATGCACTTTTGACATCCATTTGGAAAACTTTGAATCTCCTGTGAGCTGCATAGGCAAGGAATATCCTTATGGTCTCTAACATTGCAACAGGGGCAAAGGTTTGGTCATAGTCAATTCCTTCCTCTTACCTGTAGCCTTGAGCAACAAGCCTAGCCTTATTTCTCACAATGTTCCCTTGAGCATCTAGCTTATTTCAGTAGACCCATTTGATTCCAATAACTGGGTAGTTATGAGGTCTTGGAATCAAATCTCAAAATCTACATCTCTCAAACTGATTTAGTTCCTCTTACATTGCAATGAACCAGTGGGGATCTTGCTCAGCTTCTTGGATGGAGAGAGGTTCATTCTGAGAGAGAAAATAGGCATGCATCAAGTCTTAGTTGAGTTGATGCCTTGTCTGTACACCTACTGAAATGTCTCCAATCACTTGAGATCTAGGGTGATCTCTAAGTGTGACAAGATCAGTTGGTGGAGTTTGTTCAGCAACAGCTTCTGTAATTAATTCCTCTTGAGGAATGTTATTAGCTATTGAGGGAATTTCAGCCACTTCCATTTGAATTTCTTCTTCACTATCTTCAGCAACTTGTGGAGAAGGATGGGTTGGCACCTCTTGGGTAAGGTTTAGTCCATCCATAGACTCACACAGTTGTGGAACCTGCAAAAAGCTATTGGTAGAAATCTTTTTCTCCTTATAAGACATGTTAGCTTCATCAAAAGATACATGGAATGATTCTTCAATTTTAAGAGATGATTTATTAAAAACCCTATAGGCCTTGCTTACTTGGGAGTATCCTAGAAAAATCCCATCTTTTGCCTTAGCCTCAAACTTTCTAATGTATCTTTTGTTGTTAGTGTGAACATAGCATATACAACCAAAATCTTTAAAATATGTTATTTTAGGTTTCTTCCCTTTAAGCAATTCATAGGGGTCTTATTTTTCAGCTTATGTATAAGACTTCTATTTAGGACATAGTTAGCCGTGTTTACAACTTCTGCCCAAAAGGATAGAGGCATGTAAGCATCTGCCAATAATGTTCCTGCAGCTTCAATGAGTGTCTTATTTTTCCTTTCAGCAACCCCATTTTGTTGGGGAGTTCTAGGAGCTGAGAAGCACTGCCTGATACCTTCCTTCTCAAGAACTCATGAATAAGAAGAGACTCAAACTATGTGCCATGATCACTTCTGATTAATGCAACATGAGTTGAGAACTCAATCTGTATGGTCCTGAGAAAATCTGGAAGAACCTTGAATATATCTGACTTAGCTCTCAGAAAGGATACCCAACTGAATCTAGAGAAGTCATCAACAATCACTAAAGTGTAAGACTTCCCTCCTATGCTTTGTACTGCAATGGGTCCAAATAGATCCACATGAAGCAAATACAAAATACTAGGTGAATCACTTTTATTAATGGATTTGAAACTAGTTTTAGTTTGCTTGCCTAATTGACAAGCCCTACATAGGTTTTCCATCTTGTAGGGGCCAGAAGGTAAGCCTCTAACAAGGTTGTCTTTAGATAACCTAGCTATATTCTTAAGATTTACATGTCCTAACCTTTTATACCACAACTCATTTTATTTACTAGTGATATTGAGTAAACAAACATCAGTTTTGGCAGAAATAAAATCTACTAGATATATGTTGCCTTGTCTAATTCCAATTAAAATAGTTTGGTTTTCATTATTAATAATAGAACAAGAGGTAGAGTTAATGTGTACCTGATAACCTTCATCACATAATTGGCTTATGGATATTAGTTTATGTTTGAGTCCTCTTACATACGTTACTTTCTTGAAGGTAACTGTTCCAATCTTTACTGCTCCAGATCCATCAGACTGGACACTATTTGAATCACCAAAGATCACTTTTGGTCTTAGCTTGGACTTGTAATTGGATAGATTGGCCTTGCTGCCTGTCATATGCTTGGAGCAACCACTGTCCAAGTACCAGGTCTAACGTACCCTTGGACAACTCTTCACTTGTACATGCAATGAAAAACAAAACTCAATTGTTCTTGACCTAGGTTACCTTGGGTCCTTTATTTGGTTGAAATGAAAAACTGGATATAACTGACAAGGAAGGTCGAGATTTATAACCTAAGGGATGATATCTCCTAGGTGGAATAACCCAATCAGCTACTGGATTAAATGGTTTATTAGTTGGCTTAGAATTTTTGTAAGAGAAATGATTTAAGTTTGGTCATTCTAGGTTCGACGAATTTCTGTAAGTTCGTCGACCAGAGTTCGACGAATAGTGCTGGGATCGTCGATCTCTGCTCAGAGAATGACAGTAATCATTTTCTGCGCCCCAAGTTCGTCGACCTCTGCTCGACGAACCATACAAAGTTCGTCGATCGCAGTTAGACGAGTTATTATTACTGAAGTTTGCGTTCAGCATTCGTCGATCTGGGTTCGATGAACTGGCCACATTTCGTCGATATAAGTTCGACGAATGCTGCTGAACCTTGTTTTTATTAACCATTTTCTGATTTTTATTTCTCTTATCTATGGGTTTTGGGTTGTTTTCAGACATTGGTTTGTTTATTATCTTTTCTTTTCCCTTGGCAGAAACAAATTTAGTGGGTGTGGTAAGATTGTTTTTCTTAATTATGGGGGGGGGGGCAAACCTGATGATGCACCCAAGCCCAGCTTGCCATTTAATCTGGCATTTACTGTGCTTGTTATGTCCATCAGCTTGAGACTTCTCCCATTGAGAGACTGCTCAAGTTGTTTAGCCTCACATAAATAGGATTTTAATTTGATTATCTGTTCATTTGCTAGAGTTAATTGATCTTTTAGTTTAATATTTTCGGAGTTGACAGATTCAAGATTTCCTAGTCTTTCTCTAAGGATTTTTATTTCTTTTTTTGAATTAATTAAATCTAAACACATAGTTTTGAATTCAGTTTTAAATAAATCAGAATTAAAATCAAAGCTTGAAAGAACCTGATCTGCCTCTGAGTCTGAGGCTTCCTCATCTTCAGATTCTCCTTTTGATCCTGAATTGCTTCTGGAGGCATCAATTGCCATAAGGCAAACCTCCTTGGTTCTTGCTTCTTCCTCTTCTTCACTTGAGCTGGAAGAGGATGATTCTTCTTCAGTATCACTCCATGTCTCAGCAACAAAGCCCTTGTCTTTCTTTTTGTACTTGCTTGAGGAGGGTCTGCTGCAGTGTTTTCTTTTAGAGTCCTTTTCTCTGCTTTTCTCCTTCTTTTGGTTCTCTGGACATTCTGAGATGTAATGTCCAAGCTTTCTACATCCAAAGCACACAACCTCCTTGGTTGGTGTCTTGTTAAATCTGGGCTTATTATCCTGCCTGGATGATTTCTTTCTGAAATCCTTTCTAGCCATCTTATAGAATCTTTTTACAAAGAGGCTTATGAGTTCCTCATTGGATGTTGAGGTCTAACTTTCCTCAGATGCCTTGAAGGCTATGCTGTGATCCTTTCTCACTGGAGTTGTTACTTTCTGTTCAGCTGCTTCTCTTTATTTGATCAACTACTCATAGGACTTTAATTTGCCTAGCAGAGTTTCAGTTGATATCTCACTTAGCCTTCTGGATTCTTTGATAGGCCAGATTCTTGAGTCCCAAGAGCTAGGGAAGCACATCAAGATCTTATCATTCACCTCTGTCAGGGTGATATCCTAATCCAAGGTTTTAAGCTCATTGATGATTGAGCTCAACCTGTTGTACATCTCAGCCACTGATTCAGCCTCATTCTTCTTAAAATTCTCATACAGGGATATGGGATTTAATATCCTGTCTTTCCTTTCATCTGCTGAGCCAGCTACCATTTGGTTGAGGGAGTCCCAAATTTCCTTGGCTGAGGTGCACTCAGCCACCTTCTGAAATATGTCATCAGACATAGTCTGAGCCAAGATGTTCATTGCCTTTGCATCTGCAATTTTGGCTTTCTTGTAGGCATCATTATTCTCTGGAGGAGGTACTGCAGTCCTGTTGGTGGAGGTGCTTGGAGAAGCTGTAGGTGCTGGAGGTACTCCCGTCAAGATGGAAGCAAAAATATCCTCATCAATAGAATTCATCTATAATTTGATTCTTGCCTTCCAGATGACAAATCTGTTAAGATTGCATACTGGAGGTCTGATGCTTGCATAATCTTTGTTTTGAGCCATGTCTATGAAGAAATAAGTCTAATAACAAAAACAAAACACTCAGATCTAACAAGAGGGATCTTTATGGTTCAGGTGTTAGCCTGTGCAACCAATTAACCTCTTAAGGTGTGGTCAATTAACCAACCTGGCTCTGATACCAATTGAAAGTGCAGGTCAGACCTGAAATACTCTAGATGGGGGGGGGGGATGAATAGAGTATTGTGCTCACTAAAAACTTTTTACAGCTTTTGCTGTAATCCTAAGTGAACAGATTAGGAAACAAGGGTATAAGAACAGGAACCTAAACAATCACAGAACAACACAGCCAAAACAAAAGAAAAAGGGCAACGAGACGACACAAGAAATTAATAGTGGTTCCCCAACCTGGGTAGATCCACTCTTCTACCACCCTGGTAGGAATCCACTCAGGTTTTTGATCAGGTGTCTGCCACTAATGAGATTTTGTTCAGGTGCTCAAAAACCAAAACATCAAGTCTTTTGGAAGGAGACTTGCAACCAGGAATAATTTTGAAGGGAATTAAAACCCTGTACAAAGGATGGAAAAAGGGTGATGGTGTCTTCTCTTTCTCAATATCAACTGAGAAGACTTGTGGATTGATTTTAGCAGAATTCTCCCCCTGAGATCTTGAAGGGATCAGGAATTCTGGAGCACTCCTTCCGGGTGACAGGTCTTCAAAAAAAAAGCTTGAGTGCCTTGACTAGAGATTGCTTCAGGAACTTCTTTGACAGATAGAATAATTGTTGTCCTTCATAAGTTATCCTATAGGGTTGAAGGAAGAAGACTATTGATAGTGATTGAATGTTCTTCTTCTTCTTGATGTTCTCTGGTTTAGGCTGATTGCAGAAAAGAACTTTAGATTTCTGTAAAACTTGTTCTTCTGTGCAATGTCTGTCTGTGTTTGTCTGACTGGTGTAGAGTACTGCTTAATCTTTTCTTCTTTTTTGTTTACTGACTGAAGACTGACTAAAGAACACTTGGATATTTTAAACCTTGAGCAGTAAATGCAATCGGTCTGGGAAGGAAGTGGCAATCAATGATTTCCCTAACTGTCCCATGGAAAAATGGCATGTAATAATCCATGATCAATGCCGTTCCAACCGTGACATTCCGATAAGATTGAGCATTAATTACTCAGGATTCATCACCAAGATAAGGGATGGGAAACTGGAGAAGACCTAATCTGGAATCGTCGAACGAAGAACAGGGATCTTCGAGCTGAGTTCACAGTTCGTCGAGCTGAGCTGATGAGTTCGAGCAGATAATAGTAATTAGTCTTCAAGGGAAACTTGTCAATTCTGCTACAATCTTCGTCGAACTGATAATCTTCATTCGTTGACCAGAGAATCATCATTCGTCGAGCTGAGATCCAATATCATCGAGCTGAGAATGATTGAGGACTTAGAATCTGAGAAGTCTCTGACTGAGAAGGATTCAAATCGTTGACCAAAATTCGTCGAGCAGAGTACTGCATTCGTCGACCTGAGAAGTTGTGAACTTGAGGTCCAAGTTCGTCGAGCTCATATTCTTGTTCGTCGACCAAAGCTTGAAGCTGGACTTCGAAAAATTCTAGAGTTATCCTGACTTTAGCTTCTTGAAGAAACTCAGTCTTCGTCGAACAGAGAACAAAGATCGTCGAGCTCAGCACAAAGAAATGTCTCAAGATCATCAAGCTCAGAACCCCTTTTGTCGACCTGAGTTCGACGAACGTCGAACTCATTTTACTTAGTGTTGAAATCTTCTAAGTCTGGAGTCTCTGATGGTCTTATAGATAGCTGATCCATCTGAAGTTGACTCTAAGGATTTGGCCTAAACTCTAGGACACAAAATTGACCCTGGCTATAGATGATGGGTCACATCCTAAGCTAGTGAACCTAGCCCAAATCAACTAGGGATCCAACATGATGTATTCTAGAAGCTCATTCGAATTTTTTTTTAAAATTCACAACTTTTTGTAATTTTTTGTGGTTTCTTGGTTGTTTTGTTGCACCATATAGCGTACACATGAAATTTATAAAAATTGATAAATGAAAATTTTCAAAAACATGTTTTCAAACAAAAATAATACTTCTATATATACTATTGGTGCATGTTAACTGCAACCGCTGGCAACAACTTCGTATTTATAATTTTCAAAATTTTTAACTTTTATTTCTATTTTGGTAACATGAAATATACTATTATTGATTTACATGATACTACCCTCCATGTTTCAATAATAATGTAATTTTATCTTATTATTTCTCTTCTTTAGAAAAAATAAAAAATGAAATAGAAAATTATAAAACAATTTCAAAATACAAAAATATGTTAAATGTTACATTATTTTGAGTTTTTGTTTTGCTTGTGACTTTCAAATTGATAAAAAAACAAAAATACATAAGAACTACTTACGCTACATTGAACATGTTAAGCATGAATAACATAATATTTTAAAATTTCTTATAATATAAGGCTTTCTTTTCAAAATTCATTGCATAATGTTTTTGTTATTCATGTTTTGCACTTAATCTTATAATATACAATTAAAAGTATATGTTGAAACCATATGTTCAAATATTTATGTATGTCTCTAAGTATGAGTGATGTTTCTGTTAAATTATAATTCAAACATTCCAATTTTGATTTCAAAATTAATTTAAAATCTTGCATATGCATGCATATGTAATGCATGAATATAACTAGTTAAGGATAACTCCACCAAGCAGGACTTCTCTTCTTGATAAATCCTAACGAGCATTGTGAAGTTGAACAACTTGCAAAGAATTGTGAAGTGTTTTGTGCAAATTATCTTAAAAAACAATACCTCTTACTTATTTTTAGTACATCAGATCACCTAAACTAAAAATCAAAATAATGATATATGACCAACTAAGTCTAACTTCACTGCCTGATAAGCCTTAATAAATATTTTTTGTGTGAAACACCTTTGTAGTTGTATTACTTTGTTTGTTCATTAGAATTGGTTGAAGTAATTTACTTTACATGTTAATGTTGATGTGTACATTTAATTACATTTTGCACGTGCCTTTATTTTTCTCATATATACTTTATCAATTGACAATTTTGTGAACATTATTTTCTTCAACAAATCTTCCACTCATGAGAATTTAAACGTAAGAAGAAATACTTAACTTTCTACATAAATCATTACAATGTATTGTTAAAACCATTTATAATTATATCCTTCATGCTTGATAAACTCATTTTGAAATAGAACGATTATCTTTAAATAAATACATGGTCTTATTTATAATGCAAATTCTTTTTCATTTATGAATTATAATGCGAATAATTTGTGATCATCTGAATTTTCAAATAAACTTCAAGCAATAATTTTGGAATCACTTAACACGAAATATTTTTTCTTGTATATGTGTGTGCCCATATAGCATCTCTATATTGCCAATCATAATTTTTATTACGAGTAATCGATTATGAAATTTGATTTTTCATGCTTATCATTACATTTATGATGTCTAAAGATTATCTCAATGTACTTTGTCATATTTATGATCTTTGAATTATCATGCTTATTTCTTATATGTGGACTCTCTGCGAGTTTCTTTATCACACTTGTCTATTTTCACTCTTTGCTATGCTTGTATATTTATGCATGTCCTTTTCCTTGTTATACAGTATATTTATAAACGTAAATCGCATTTTCATTATCATTCATGCTTAGTGTTATTGTTCAACGTGACTTTTTTTTTTCTAAAGAAGGAGAATAAATTATGCTCTTGACGCTTTCATGAATATTTCATGTATGTGCATTTTCCTTACTATGTAGCCTTTCATTGTTATCTGTTATTGATGAGACTGATTTATATAATGTTTATCGGACTTGTCTGCGCTCGTTTTCACATATAAACACTTCACTTTTGATTGGAATTCACTTATATTTCACTAAATCACGATTTGCATATGAAGTGCACAAAACTCCTATATTGGTGTACAATTGTGCACTCAACTATCATCGGGGTGAGCACATAGTGCCCCCCTTCATTCTATCTGTTTATTTTGGCAAATGGTTGTGCTTGCTGGAGGTAATTTGCACCTTAATTTGGTTTTGGACACATATGGTCAGATCCCAATCCTTATTTGAATTCTATGCATAACACACAGTCGTATGATTTTTCTTCGCGCACAGGTGTTTTTCCCGTACGTGATCTCGCCTGCATCGACATGTCACAACAACATAATCACATGACCATGTGAAATTTCTTCGTGCATGACTTCTCTAGCCATGCATGGTCATTATGCTTAAAATATGGGGTCTATTATGGCTCGTGTGTTTCCTTCGTGCAAGGTCGCTTTTGATCGTACGTGAGTAAATCATACGAGCAACCTGTTTTGTCTTAAAATTTTGTGATTTTTTATCATCAATACAATTCCTTCTCACATGGTTATTTTAAACAGTGTGTGAAGAAAAGTGCACGAGAAATCATTTTACTCTAAAAATTTATTACTCCTGCGATTTCTTCTCGCACTGTCGATTTTTTCCGCACGTGAACAAAATTGTACGGGCCCGATCTTTGCTCAATTAGGAAACTTAATGGAAGGGTAATACACGTTTTGCATGCACAATCGTGCGACCGACCGTGCATGACCAATTTTTGACAAAATTATTATTTAAATGCATGTTCTACACTATTTTGGGAGTTCCATATTTGAGACGTGTAGTTCCACTAAGCCGTAAGGGGTGGAGCTCCAGCTCTATTTCCTCTTCCCAAGAACCAAGGGCTTTGCCTTAGGCTACCTCATATTATCTGAACGCTTCAGGAGAGGAGATTTTAGCCTCCATATCATCGCCACGCTAGGAGTTCTTCGTATGGAATGTGGATTGATATTGTGACCAAAGAAGATTGGTATATTGGAAGGAGGTGAGAGACCTTCTTGACCCCAAAAGTTAGTTGTAGACTGTGCTAGGATATTGATTGACTACCCAGTGCTTCCTACCGAGTATCTATAATGAGCCTCTGGATTTGGTTGTTTATATTGCTTTTTCTCTCTTATTTAGATGTGTGTTTGTTATTCCCTCAATATTGATGATGATGTATGCACCTTATCACTTTAACTTAAACTTATCTTTCATTTCTATGAAATCTTTTGAATGTTAGGTGTTTCCTGAGGCATGCACTAATTCATGTTTGACTTGTGTTAAGTTGAGATCGTTAAGTGAAGAAGTCAATATGACCCTCCATTTTGCAAATCACTTTTGTTGGATTGGGTGGCCAACCATAAAGGGGGGTGAATAAGGTTTGCAGATTAATTTAAAAATTAAAATTAGTTTTATATAGGAAAACTAGTTCTAGATGCTACTGCAGGGCGCTAGCTTGCTAGCGCGGGGTGGTACGTCACAAAACTCATTTTCTTGGATAAACCATGCCTTGGAGACGCAAACACCCTTCAGAGATCTATCGGTACACAATCACGAAATTAAAATAAGAATGAAGAAATGAAAGTGGTCTATAGTTACATACAACTAGATCTCCATGACATCAGAGATCGAAGGCGGTGAAATACAAACTCCTTTTCAGTTTCTATACCGACCCACTAGACGTGCCTGTTGGCTCTCTCCCTTTCCCTCCCCAAAAAGGTCTTCGAGCCGGCTCTTCACCTTCCTACCTGAAAGTACCTTAGAGCCCAACTAGATCCCTCAATCTAGACATCCCTTCCCCTAAGATGATTTCTCACGGAATCCTTCCCGGAATCCGCCGATCTTCACCGGCCGATTTTTCTAACCCACAAAATAGTTAAAAAAGAGAAAAATACAATATGAGAATAAAGAAGATTTAAAGTGATTCTCCCTCAAGGAGATTCCTTCGTTTAGCAGTGCATGACGATGAAAAAGATCTTTGTTCTTTTGCAACCAATCAACTCCTCTTGGTCATTGTAGTCCTTTGCTCGCCAAAGATCTTCATGCGCGAACGGGAGGGAGGCAGATTTCTCTTCCTTTAATGGAGACCGTGGAACGTTGCTCTAAGATGCCACATGAACCCTAGAATTGGAATATGTCTCTCTTGATGTCTCCATAAAAAGAGGCGCATTTTTATGTATCTCTAGAAAATAAGTTACCGCCGGCGGTAGAACTAGCGTCGATAGTAGGTCAATGCACGTTATTTGACAGCTGTCCAACCGATTTGGAAAAATATCCAAAAACAATATTTTTTGCTTTTCAAGCTATCATGGCATGGTACGTAGCTATCTCCTGGTGATAGCATGCTGACTCGATGCTCTCTAAGAGAGCTAGCATGCCACGGTAAGGCTAGAGCAATGCAATAGGTCATAGAGCGCTTGTTCTGAATTAATTCCAAAAGATATCATGGGCAGTAGCGCTAGCGTTCATCGGTAAGTTTCAGAACTTGATTTCCTGTTCTTTTCTACCTGTAAACCTGCACACTATACCCAAACCTCGTATGATCAGATACAATACGGGATTGATATTGTCAAACTAAAGAGATGCGAACTATACGCTCCAACAACCTCCCCCTTTGATAAGATCAAATTCCGCTCATGAGATATAAAAAAACAACATTTAATAGTGTAATCCAATCAGTAATTGTGAAATATATCAGGTTAAAATAATCAATATATAAATAATCAGAACAACTCCCCTTATAGATGTGCTATCCCTTTGTGTGTGCTCCCCCTATGTGTGTGCTCCCCCTACATGAGATCTTCCCCTGGATGACCAGCACTCACAACAAGCTAGCATGGGATATACTCATGAACACTCACTTACTCATCAAACATAGGATATACTCATGAACACTCACTTCTCCCCCTTATGATATTATTGAAAGGGGTCAGGGACTAATCGACATGTCTCGTGAACACTTAACCCTCTCGCTATGTTCACGTGATACTAAAGACATGAGAGGATGAACACACACACACAAAAAATCATAAGCACCAGGGGCAAAACATTGAGCGGAACACCATGAATATAGACCTACCGAATAAAAAAAGTTGATTTGACATTTTTTCAAAGTAAAAGTAATTTGGACAACACAAGTGAAACTAAATACACAACAATTTGGAGTACAATGCTAAAATATTTATAGAGTTAAAATAGTGTAACATTGTAATAATCAGGAATAGAAATCGTGTACTAGTACATATGTGTTATAGATATATAATGCAGTGTAAGTCCAATTCTTATGCATGGAAGCATTAGATAGAGCAATGATAAGTGTATGTGTAGCATAAAAAAATAAACATCAAGTAGAAATAATCTTTAGAACATGTTTTAACTCAATAATTCAATATCCTGGCAAGAGAAAAATAAAGTGAAAAATCATGTCTCATTGATATCTACTTCATACTAAGATTCGAACAAGGGGCACTAACTTAAGTTTTAGTTTTTTCACAAGATCGAAACGATTCTCTTTTACCAAGGTGCTTATCCTCATAATGTTTATGAAGACGTATTAGCAGAAGTGCGTAGTGCTTCTATGGTATCCTTGACACAAGATTTGATAGCTTATGACGACTCATTTTTTTCATTCATTTTTTCACTATCTTTTTTATACCTTTTTTGAGTTCAAGGACCATGAATCAATAAAAAACAATCCACATAGATAGATACACTTTACTTGTATACAAAAGATTTGTGCAGTAGAATTTTGGCAAAAAGTTATAACTATATATAAAAATAGGAACAACATGACATTGATTGTTCAAGTTATTTCTTGCATGTTAGACACAATATCACGAGTTATAGAATGTACGCATGAATTTCTACATGAGTGCATTATTCAGTGATTTCTGAACAGTATAATGTCATTATTCTACCTAAATCCTCACACATACCTATAGGCATATCAACATACATTATCCTGGCTAGCCACACTAAGTAGCTAAGTATCGAAATCAGACAATGTTAACATGGATTAATAATCCAAAATCAAACATTGCACGTGATTGTTGTGCTCTAGGTTCCATTCATGTGTGTCCTAAGAATGATAGTTCCATTTTTTCAGTTTAAGTTTTTAGTTTTTTTTAATAAATAAAAATTAAACAAATCAAACACGCTGAAAAGGAAAACTAAAGACATTTTTTTTATTTTTGGGTAATTATTATTATTTTTGTTTTAATAAAAGGATTTAATAACACAAATAAAGCAAACAAAAAACGTGTATTTGGAGTTTTATAAATTTTATTATTATTATTATAAGATAAACGAAACAGTCAAAACAAAAGAAAGCAAAAGCAAAAATACTTAAAACAAACAAAAAACAAATGCAGTTGACTTACCACCAGCGCGATGGCTACTGCGCGACGGCAACTCATAGAAATCAAAAAAGCAAAGATAAATGCCCCGATGTTAGTAGATGATGCAGCACGATCAAGCAGTGAGATCCAAAATGCCAAGTTCTTTTCAAAGCAAAGAAAAACGATCAATTGGAAGGGGTTTGGAAAAGATATCAGCAAGTTGATCGTTAGTCCCAATGAAGCTTACTTTCACGTTATCTTTCTTAATGTGATCCCGAATAAAGTGGCAATGAACCCCAATATCTTTGCAGCGAGAGTGGTGTACTGGATTATTCTTCAATTCTATGTCTCTCTTATTATCACACGTAAGGTCTACATTCTTAAATTTTACGTTGAAGTACTCTAACATTTGTGATATCCAAAGTGATTGTGCGCAACCAATTACTAGGGCTATTTACTCGGCCTTAGTAGTGGAGAGGGCAATCGAGTTTTGTTTCCTGCTAAACCATGACACTAGAGCCAGATCTAGGATGTGATAAGTACCACTCATTCTCTTACGATCGAGTGAACACCCAACATAATCAGATTCAGAATATCTATGGAGCTTGAAGTCGGAAGTGTGAGGGTACCAAAGACAAAATTTTTGGGTTCCTATAAGATACCTAAAGATGTGTTTAACAGCTTTAAAATTATATTTTTTTAGGATTGGCTTGATATCTAACATAAAGACACACCGCGAATGTAATATTAGGTCTGAAAGAACTTAGGTCAAGAAGTGAACTGATCATTCCTCTAAATTAAGTTTCGTCCACTGAAATTCCACTTTCATCCTTTCTTAATTTTAGAGATGCGCCCTTTCGAGTTTTTTACTTGTTTCAGTTTCAAAGCCTAACGCGCAAGCATATCTTTAAAGTATTTCGGTTGACCTATAAAAATTAAATCCTTTCGTTGAGATATTTAAAATCCTAAGAAATATGTTAACTCTCCAACTAGGCTTATTTCAAATTCAGACAGCATTAAGGTGATAATTTCAAAGCATAGATTTTTATTTGTGGCACCAAAGATAATATCATCAACATAAATTTGCAATAAAATCAAATCGATATTTTTGTTCTTCACAAATAGTGTAGTGTCCGCACTACAAATCCTAAAGCCATGCTCTAAGAAAAAAGTTGTGAGCCTATCATACAAAGTACGGGGTGCTTGTTTTAGTCTATACAAGGCCTTCATTAATTTGTATATATGATTTGGGTAGTCAGCATTCATGAAGTGGGTGGTTGCTCTGCATACACCTCTTCCTTGATATATCCATTTAAAAATACACTCTTAACATCCACTTGATATAACTTAATTTGTTTATAACTTGCAAATGCCAAAAACAAACGAATGGATTCAAGACGTGCAAATGGTGCAAAAGACTTTTCAAACTCTATGTAACACCCCCTATCTGTCACATAGCATATAGCAGTAGGTCCGGCCGGGGCCCGACGCCATATACTACAGACAGACCAGGTGGTTACTTATGGAAACCATCCAACCAATCTCAACGTCCTACACAGAGCATTCTAGCGGAAGCATTATAAAAGTTGCAATAAAGAACTCATCATTAGAGCATGAATGTCCACTAATACCAAAATAGGAATGTTACAAAATACAACCGTACAAGCCTTAAGGCCTTACAAAATGTTTCACTTCAAATTACATGTTTTACAAACCACGGCACGCAGGCCGGTCACACATGAATAAAGCAGTAAACACTTCCAATTAGGCCTTCAAGGGCCGGCTTCGCATTCGGGCTTTAGCCCTCTATTGACCGCTTGGTCCAGCTGCACCTGCAGGCAACATACCACCACACGGTGGCAAAACAAGGCAACGGTCAGCTATGCTGACCAAATTATAATGATCCTGCCCCCAACTCGGGGCGGCGATGCTCCTTCCCTGCATTTCATTAGCATAAGAGAGCAATGTATATATATAGCCATTTCATCACAGACGTTGGCTCGCACGGCCACACGCCCCGTGCTCTCAGGGCACATTCTCGGTGAATCGGTCGATTTCACGTCAATTAAAGCCATAGACATTCCAGACTCACCACCGCCACTTGGACGGCCAAACCTATGAGCAATTTGTCTTCCTGGCCTGGGTCACGACAATTTAAGTCATCAACCGCCAAAGACCCTAATCTATGCCAACGGTAAGTGCCACGTGCCTTTAGGTCTCTTTAACCGAACGACATAGAACGGCTACGGTTCCACCTAACCCGTGCTCACATCGCAACGATAATTTAAGTCATTTGCGCGGGTCAAACTTCCACCGAGTCCCATTTCCATCACAAGTCACATAACCCGGTTATGTTCAAGTTGGCTCTCAAGCCACCAAGTTGGCAAGATCTCGTATCCGCCCAGTTTTCCAGGTGCACCTTTGGGTTAGTCCCCAAGGCTCCCTGCTGCAATCTATCGCGTAGAAAACCCGAAAAACAACCAATAGCACGGAGTCTTCTCCGGCTTTATGCAATGCAACATCACCGATCCAGACCATGTCCGGGTAGGCTTCACACATCATGCCTATGTCCGTTCTCGCTTACGGACTCTAAACAACGGGGACTTCACATATCTACCCGAAGGAACGCCTCCAACTCTCCGCAAACTCGCGAGAGCGGGCTTCCTATGCAAAGAAAGAGAGCTACTCATGCTCAAGATGACGATCGTTACCCTAGAGTTCCTCTTTGGCGCCATGGCAAAGTAATCGGATGAAAAGCACCGCACTAGCTTTGCCTCCATGGATCCAAAGTCGGCTCTCGATTTGGAGCTTCGAAGCTCCTCCAATGGCGGGATCTAGCTCCTTCTTCCTCCCTTGGCTCTCCTCTCTCTCTAAGGTTTTAGAAAGATAACACTTAAGAAAAAGTGAGGGTTTCTAAGTCCAATCCCGGGTATATCCCTTCAAGGAACAACCCCCAACCGTTGGATCTCAAAATAAGGAAACGAATGGCTTTGATTCGGGACTGAAATGCCCAATCTGGACCGAACACGGCCTGGCACACGCCCGTGTCCAGGGCCGTGTGCCTCATTCGCCATCAAAATCGGCTCACCTGGAACCTCACACGGGTATCGAACACGCCCGTGTTTGAGCTGACATGCCCGTGTTCCACTTGACACGGCCGTGTGGCCGGCCGTGTACCCCATCATTTTTCCCCAAAATCAACCCGAGCACTGCACGGGTTCTAGGACACGCCCGTATCCTTACCCGTGTCACCTCAACACGCCTGGATCCCAGGCCGTGTACACGGTCTCGACACTCGACACTTCGTCGAGCGAAGATCGTCGACCTGATGACACGGCCTTGGACACGCCCGTGTCTTAGGCCGTGTGCCTTCTCTCGACACTTTGTCGACACCAAAGTGTCGACTTCCCGGGACGAGTGTCGACACGGGTCGACACGCCCTGCGACACGCCCGTGTCGCAGGCCGTGTGCCATGTCTCGACACTTCGTCGAATGCAGAGTGTCAACTTCGCGGCTAAGTGTCGACACGGGTCGACACGCCCTGCGACACGCCCGTGTCGCAGGCCGTGTGCCCAGTCTCGACACAATGTCGAGATCGAAGTGTCGACTTCCCGTCTCAGTGTCGACACAAGCTCGACACGCCCTGGGACACGCCCGTGTCCCAGGCCGTGTGCCTGCTGCCCTGACCCAAACTGGCCCAAAACGTCCCCATTTGCTCCTTTGAGTTTCGGGGCGTTACAACTCTCCCCCTCTTAAAAGAATTTCGTCCACGAAATTACATAAAGGAAAGACATGTACAAAACCAAAATTTGTACCTGAGCGGAACAACTCCGGATACTCGTCAAGCATAGTCTGCTCTCGCTCCCAAGAGAGCTCCTCACGACCGCAATTGTCCCACCGGACTTTGACCATCCTGATCTCTTTATTGCGTAGCCGCTTGACCTCCGAGTCCTCAATCCGCACGGGCATTGATCTCTGTCATTAGCCCACTATCCACTGGCACTTGATCAACCGCGATCACTTGCGTAGGCTCTTGCACCGCCTTCTGAAGCACCGAAATGTGGAATACATCATGTAAACCACTTAGCTCCACTGAAAGCTTCAACCGATAGGCCGCTTCACCAACTCGCTCCAGAACCTCAAACTGTCCAAGGTACCTCGGGCTTAGCTTTTTCAATCGCCGCACCCGCGAGACACCCTTGAACGGCTTGATCTTTAAGTATACATAATCGCCCACAGCGAACTCCACGTTCCTGTACTTGGCATTATAGTACTTTGCTTGCCGGTCCTAAGCGATAAGCAACCTCTCCCGAATGGTTCGCACCAAAGAAGTAGCACCCTCCACTTCTGATCGCTTATACAACCTTGACTCACCCGTTTCTAACCAAGACAACGGCGTGCGACATTTTCTACCATATAGGGCCTTGAAAGGCGCCATCTGAATAATCGCTTGGTAGCTATTGTTGTATGCGAACTCCACCAAATAAAGGTGGTCTTCCCATTGCTTTCCGAAATCCAAGACACACATGCGGAGCATGTCTTCCATAGTTCTATTGACCCTTTCGGTTTGCCCATCCATTTGCGGATGGAAGGCTGTGCTGAATTTCTGCTTTATTCCCAACATTTGCTGCACAAGACTCCAATCATTGGACGTGAACCGCCCATCTCGGTCACTCACGATGCTGCGAGGCACACCATGAAGCCGTGCTACGTTATCCACATAAAGCTTTGCCAACTTCTCCACCGGATCATCCTTCCTATGCGAAAAAAAATGCGACACCTTCGTTAATCGATCAACAACCACCCAAATGGCGTCGTTTCCCTTCTACGACCTTGGCAAACCGTGCACAAAGTCCATAGATATGTCATCGAATTTCCACTCCGGAATAGGTAAGGACTTAAGAAATCCTCCCGGCTTTTGGCACTCCACCTTTACCAAGGCGCAAGTTTGGCACTTCTCTACGTATATCGCCACATCCTTTTTCAAACTCGGCCACCAAAACAGTTTCTTCACATCACGGTACATCTTCGTGCTCCCCGGGTGAATCGAGTACTTGGTATGGTGTGCCTCGTACAACAACTCCCCCCTCAAATTGCCCACACTTGGGACGCACAAACGACCGTCTTTCCAAAGTAATCCGTCCTCCACGACGAATTGGGGATTTGACCCATCCAGAGCCGCTACCATGAACTGCTTCATATGAGCATCCATATCCAAAGCCTGCCGAATACGATTAGGCAGGTCATATTGGACTTCAGTCCAATTCAGAACTGCTTCAGCACTTGATTGTCTATCAACACAAACAATCTCCAATGCCTCCAACTCCCACACCAACCGCTCATCATGCACCGATAGCCAATTGGCTTGAGCTGGGGCTCGGCGACACAGCGCGTCCGTAACCGCATTCCCTTTGCCAGGCACGTAGTGGATCTTGAATATATAGTCCCCTAGGAACTCCATCCATCTACGCTGCCGCATATTCAGATCCTTCTAATCAATAAGATACTTCAGACTCTTGTGATCGGTGTAGATATCAATCTTCACACCGTACAAGTAGTGTCTCCACAGCTTCAAGGCAAAAATCACGGCCGCTAACTCCAAGTCATGGACCAGATAGTTCCTCTCGTGCACTTTTAGTTGTCTCGAGCTATAAGCTATTACACTTCCGTGTTGCAGTAGCACGCAACCCAAACCGCTGCCCGAAGCATCGCTACAAATCTCATAGCCTTCGGTCCCACATGGAGAACTCAGCACAGGCACCGTGGTCAACCGACACTTCAACTCCTCAAAAGCTCGTGCACACTCCGGCGTCCAAACGAACTTATGTTCCTTCCTCGTAAAAGTAGTGAGAGGTAACGCTATCCGCGAGAAGTTCTCTACGAAGCGCCTATAATAGCCGGCAAGCCCCAGAAAACTCCGGACTTCCGCTACAGTAGCAAGCTCAGGCTACTCCCGTATCGCAATAATCTTCGCCGGATCCACAACAATACCCTCTCCACTCACTATGTGCCCGAGGAACGCCACTGAGGATAGCCAAAACTCGCACTTCGAGAACTTGGCATACAACTGATTTCTTCTTAGCGTCTCCAACACCAAATGAAGATGCTTGAAGTGATCTTCCTCACTTTGCAAGTACACCAAAATATCGTCGATAAAGACGATCACAAAATGGTCCAAGTACTCCCTGAAAGTCCTGTTCATCAAATCCATGAACACTGACGGCGCATTAGTCTGCCCAAACGGCATGATCGTAAACTCATAATGCCCCTATCTCGTACTAAACGCTGTCTTCGGGATATCACTCTCCCTTATTCGCAGCTGATAGTACCCAGCCTTGAGATCTAACTTCGAGTACACCATCGACCCGACTAACTGATCAAAAAGATCATCAATCCGGGGGATCTGGTACTTGTTCTTCTCAGTCAGCTTATTGAGCTCCCGATAATCAATACATAGCCTCAAGCTTCCGTCCTTCTTCTTAACAAAGAGGACCGGTGCGCTCCAAGGCGAAGAACTCGTGCGCACATACCCTTGCTCCAACAACTCTTGCAGTTGAACTTTCAGCTCCGCCATCTCCTTAGCCGCTAGCCGATAAGGAGATCGTGACACAGGCTTTGCACATGGCACTAGCTCAATCGTAAAATCGATCTCCCGCTGAGGCGGGGCTCCAGGAAGAACTGCGGGGAACACATCAGGGTATTCCGATACCACTGAAATACAATCCAACGCGGGCTTCAGCTTTGCAACCTCCACTAGTGTAAAAAAGAGTTCTGCTCCGGCACGAACCGCCTTCACCACCTGAAGAGCAGACATCAACGTCTTGCTCGACCACTTTAATCCCGTAAAAGTCGTCTCACGACTCGCTCCCAGCTTAACTTCCTTGTTACCGCAATCTATATGAGCCTGCTGCTCCGAGAGCCAGTCCATGCCAAATATGACGTCGAACTCCACCAACGGAAGTAAAGACGCCCGCAGGTCGAACTCCTGCTCCACAATACGAATCTTAACATCGCAGATCCTATCCGCTCGCATCGAACACCCGTTGGGCAACAACACATCCAACTTATCCTTCGTCATCGAAGAAGGGACTCCGATGCGTGATATAAATCCTTCGGACAAGAAGGAGTGTGAAGCTCCCGTATCGAAGAGTGCTCGTGCCGGATTTTCACAAATCAATACAAATCCTAAACAAGCAGTGGTAAGGTAACATGTGCATAACAAGTATTTAAAGAAATTGACTTGCTATAAATTAAACCGTACCTGTCACCACATCAGCTTGTTTGATGGCCTCCTGTTGGCCAAGATTATAGACCCTTGGTTGGGCCGGAGCATAATGGGATGCGGTCGACTCCACCGCCTTTCCCTTCTCTTCATAGGTAGCTCTCGGCCTCCTCTCGGACTTAGGACGTCCGCTCCAACAGTCGCGGGCAAAGTGCCCCGTCTTTCCACATGTAAAACACGCGCCCGGGGTCCGACTCGTAGTCGCCCCAGAAGCGCCAGAAGGAGCTGGACCCGAAGTAATATGCTTCTTGAAAGACCTCTGATAGCCGATCTTTGAAGTAGTCGACACTTTAAATTTAGATTTCTTCTCACCCAAGCTTTTCTTTGCTTGTACATTATTCATGTCCTTCTCCAAGGACCGGGCAGTATTGACCAAGGTTAAGAAACCCTACGTCATTGGCCCCGAGAGTAGTAATCTCAACTAATCTCTCAACCCTTCATAGAAGCGATTAGTCTTGCGCTCCTCATCCATGATGATGGAGCTAGCATAATGACTTAAACGAGTGAACTCATGGAGATATTCATCCACGCTCTTCTCACCCTGTACCAACTTCAGGAACTCATTCTCCAACGCTATCTTCTGCGTCGAAGGGAGGTATCTAGCCAAAAATAATCTCGAGAACTCCTCCATCGAGACATTACCAAGTTGCCTACCTCTTAGTAAGTGCAGCTCCAATCCTTCCCACCACATCCTCGCTTCATCGTACAAAAGGAACGTAGCGATGGTGGTCATTTGCCACTCCTCCGTCTCCGTTGTTGTCATGACTCTCTTCACCCTGGAGAGCCAGTCTTCAGCCTGAGATGGGGTTCCCAACCCCGAGAATAACGGAGGGTTAAAGCTCATTACATGCTTAAGCTGCCTCTCAGTTGCCCTCCTTGGCACCACCGGTTCCACAACCACTTGCTCCACTCTCCTCGGCTCAACCTCTTGAAGAGGTTCCTGCTCCATCACAGGAGCGGGCTGCTGCGTTTGCCTTGCAGGTTGCGCATTTATCACGGCCAACACCGCTTCAGCCACCAATCGAATATTCTCAGCCGACAGAGGTGTTGCAGGAGCAACATCCGGTGCACTACTAGCCTCAGAAACTCGGCGTTTTGACGGCCCAACACCACTTCTGGTCACCTATAGTGGTACAAAACACCATTAAGCGACCAAATAAATTGCAAACAGCAATTATAGGAACACGCTGGTTCCTCAAACACGAGTATTTTCATTCCTAAGTGGACATTCATGGGTTCTTTTTACTGTTATAACGATGACACACACAAGTGCTCACCACCCCTTAAAAAGAATTCGTCCACGAATTCACTTTAAGCCCAACCAAAACCAGTAGTCTGATACAAAATTGTAACACCCCCTATCCGTCACATAGCATATAACAGTAGGTCCGGCCGGGGCCCGACGCCATATACTACAGACAGACCGGGTGGTTACTTAAGGAAACCATCCAACCAATCTCAATGTCCTACACAGAGCATTCTAGCGGAAGCATTATAAAAGTTGCAATAAAGAACCCAGCATTAGAGCATGAATGTCCACTAATACCAAAATAGGAATGTTACAAAATACAACTGTACAAGCCTTAAGGCCTTACAAAATGTTTCACTTCAAATTACATGTTTTACAAACCACGACACGCAGGCCAGTCACACATGAATAAAGCAGTAAACACTTCCAATTAGGCCTTCAAGGGCCGGCTTCGCATTCGGGGTTTAGCCCGCTATTGATCGCTTGGTCCAGATGCACCTGCAAGCAACATACCACCACACGGTGGCAAAACAAGGCAACGGTCAGCTATGCTGACCAAATTATAACAATCCCTCCCCCAACTCGGGGCGGCGATGCTCCTTCCCTGCATTTCATTAGCATAAGCGAGCAATGTATATATATAGCCATTTCATCACAGACGTTGGCTCGCACGGCCACAGGCCCCGTACTCTCAGGGCACATACTCGGTGAACCGGTCGATGTCACGTCAATTAAAGCCATAGACATTTCGGACTCACCACCGCCACTTGGACGGCCAAACCTATGAGCAATTTGTCTTCCTGGCCTGGGTCACGACAATTTAAGTCATCAACCGCCAAAGACCCTAATCTATGCCAACGGTAAGTGCCACGTGCCTTTAGGTCTCTTTAATCGAACGACATAGAACGAGTACGGTTCCATCTAACCCGTGCTCACATCGCAATGACAATTTAAGTCATTTGCGCGGGTCAAACTTCCAACGAGTCCCATTTCCATCACAAGTCACATAACCCGGTTATGTTTAAGTTGGCTCTCAAGCCACCAAGTTGGCAAGATCTCGTATCCGCCCAGTTTTCCGGGTGCACATTTGGGTTAGTCCCCAAGGCTCCCTGCTGCAATCTACCGCGTAGAAAACCCGAAAAACAACCAATAGCACGTAGTCTTCTCCGGCTTTATGCAATGCAACATCACCGATCCAGACCAACATGTCCGGGTAGGCTTCACACATCATGCCTATGTCCGTTCTCGCTTACGGACTCTAAACAACGGGGACTTCACATATCTACCCGAAGGAAAGCCTCCAACTCTCCGCAAACTCGCGAGAGCGGGCTTCCTATGTAAAGAAAGAGAGCTACTCATGCTCAAGATGAGGATCGTTACCCTAGAGTTCCTCTTTGGCGCCATTGCAAAGTAATCGGATGAAAAGCACCGCACTAGCTTTTCCTCCGTGGATCCGGAGTCGGCTCGCGATTTGGAGCTTCGAAGCTCCTCCAATGGCGGGATCTAGCTCCTTCTTCCTCCCTTGGCTCTCCTCTCTCTCTAAGGTTTTAGAAAGATAACACTTAAGAAAAAGTGAGGGTTTCTAAGTCCAATCCCGGGTATATCCCTTTAGGAACAACCCCCAGCCATTGGATCTCAAAATAAGGAAACGAACGGCTTTGATTCGGGACTGAAATGCCCAATCTGGACCGAACACGGCCTGGCACACGCCCGTGTCCAGGGCCGTGTGCCTCATTTGCTGTCAAAATCGGCTCACCTGGAACCTCACACGGGTATCGAACACACCCGTGTTCGAGCTGACACACCCGTGTTCCACTTGACACGGCCGTGTGGCCGGCCGTGCACCCCATCATTTTTCCCCAAAATCAACCCGAGCACTGCACGGGTTCTAGAACACGCCCGTGTCCTTACCCGTGTCACCTCAACACGCCTGGACCCCAGGCCGTGTACACGGTCTCGACACTCGACACTTCGTCGAGCGAAGATCGTCGACCTGATGACACGGCCTTGGACACGCCCGTGTCCTAGGCTGTGTGCCTTGTCTCAACATATTGTCGACACCAAAGTGTCGACTTCCCGGGACGAGTGTCGACACGGGTCGACACGCCCTGCGACACGCCCGTGTCGCAGGCCGTGTGCCATGTCTCGACACTTCGTCGAATGCAGAGTGTCGACTTCGCGGCTAAGTGTCGACACGGGTTGACACGCCCTGCGACACGCCCGTGTCGCAGGCCGTGTGCCCAGTCTCGACACAATGTCGAGACTGAAGTGTCGACTTCCCATCTCAGTGTCGACACAGGCTCGACACGCCCTGGGACACGCCCATGTCCCATGCCGTGTTCCTGCTACCAGGAGCCAAACTGGCCCAAAACGTCCCCCTTTGCTCCTTTGAGTTTCGGGGCGTTACACTCTACACCATCTATTTGTCAATATCCTTGTGCAACCAACCGTGCCTTAATCCTAGTTATCCTAGAATCAGCATCAAGCTTATTTTTATATACCCATTTCAAATCGATAATTAGATGGTTATCTGGACGCTCACTAATGCCCCGACTTTACTTCTCTCAAACTGATTTAATTCTTCATTCATAGCCAAGAACCATGATTCATCATTTAAAGCTTCTGAAATATTCTTGGGTTCAATTTTAGATAAAAAATATTGGTTCGAGAAGGATTCATGTAGGGCTGACTGTGTTCTAACCCTATGTGAGAGCTCTCCTATCACTAGTTTTCGTGGATGTTGTTTTGAAAAATTTTGTGTGCATGGAGGCTTATGTCCTTCCACATGAGTTGGAATATCAACTACTTCTTCTCTCTCCTCACCCTTGTCTCCCAACAGCACATCATCATCAAATTTCACTTCCTTCAGCCTAGATTCTTCAGTTGGTGTATTTTCATTAAAGTGCACGTGAGCTGATTTTTCAACCACCAAGGACTTTTATTATAGACCCTATAGACACGATTCATACTAGAGTATCCTAAGAATATGCCATGGCCTGATTTTTTTCTCGAATTTTCCTATCAGATTCTAAGTCTTTAGAAGAAAACACGGGCAACCAAAGACTCTAAAATATTATTCTGAGGGCTTCTTATTGAAGTGTAGCTCATACGAAGTTCGCTTAAGAATCGGGCGAAGCATGACCAAGTTCATCACATAACTTGCTTTGTTGACTACTTCAGCCCAAAAATATTGAGGCAAGCCAAAATTGGTGAGCGTTGTGTGTGCTAGTTCTTGAAGTATACTGTTCTTTCTTTCTACTACCCCATTTTGTTGTTGATTTCGTGGACCAGAGAATTCATATTTAATTCTCAGATTTTTACAGCAGCTCATTAAGTTTTCATTCTCAAACTCTCCCCCGTGATCTGACCTTATGCATTTTATCTTTAGTTCCATTTCATTCTGTAGTCTAGTGCATAGATTTGTGAATTCAATGAATTTGTCAGATTTTTTTAGCGAGAAAGATTGTCCAGTAGAAATGGGAGTGTCAACTACAATAACAAATTTGTATCATTTTCCTCCTACACTACAAGTACTTAGAGAACCAAATAGATTCATGTGTAAGATTTCTAGTGGTCTAGACGTGGAGATATCATTTTTTTTCCTTTGAATGAGGTTTTAATAAATTTTCCTTTTTTGACACGGAGCGCATAAAGAGGTCAAACTATCGCTTAATTTTAGAAGTCCACGAAATAGTTTATATTTTGATAGTTTGACTATTAGCTTACTTCATGAGTGACCTAGTCTCCTATGCCAAAAATTTAATTCCTCATTATTGGTAACTAAGCATTTCAAATCAGAAGTAATTATATCTTTAAAACTAACAATGTAAACTTTATGAGTCTTATAAGCAGTAGGCAAAATATTATTTTTTTAGTATCTATAATATTGTAGGTGTTCATAGAGGATTCAAATAATATGTTCAAGCCTTTATCACAGAGTTGACTAATTGAAATTAAATTATGCTTCAGCTCATCTACAAACAATACATTTGAAATTGAAAATGCTTTGTTACCAATAGTGCCAATTCTAAGAATAAGTCCTTTGTTGTTATCCCCGAATGTCAACAAGCCCCCTTTCTTCCACTCTAGGCTAAGGTGTAAGACCCCCCCCCCCCCCCCCCCCGCCCGGATCTCAAAACACAGCACAAAGGGGGAGTCTTATGCCCGGAATAGCCGACTTGCGGTAGCATTAGCACACAGGCTAACCTGTACCACAAGACGCCTATTCCGCCGGCTATAACAATATCAATAGAACATGTCAACCCAACCAAATATAATAAGCAAGAGAAGTCAAATCCACACTAAGTAATAATGTCCAAATACATCAATAAAGGAGAAGCTAAAACATGTTTCTACAATATATTAGAGTATAGCTAATCATTGCCCAAACGGGCTACATCAGAGTATCAAAATACTAACATCAGTAACTGACGTTACTGAAGGCACCGTCACTTCAGGCCCTATCGTCCTGGCCTGGCTGTCCTGCTGCGTAGTCTGCGGCTGATCAACCTGCGGCATGACCGCCTAAAAAAGGAAGACGTAGCAACCGTTAGTCGAAACCACTAAGTGGTTTCACATCCGCTCCCCCGGCAACTCATCGGCACCGGGCGGGGAAAAGGAACAAGAATACAATATATAATAAGTATGTAAATAAAAGAAGTACAAGCAGGTGGCAGTAGTGTAAGAGTATCAACAACATGATCTAGCAAATATTTAAAAGCTACGGCAAACTAACATGTATAAGTAACAACAAGAAAGTAACTTAACTTATAAGAATGCTCATACAAACTTATAAGTTAAGGATCGGGTTACATAAAGGTAACTCATCGTATAAGAGTTCCCATACAAACTTATACGATGAGGATCTTGTTGTGCAATGTTATGAAATGCTATGAATGCTATGCAATGACTCACCCATGATCACACCCATGCACTTGCTATGTCGACACAGACTATAGTTCCCACTTTTCGAGTAGGTAGCTAACCTCTCAGGCATCAACCGCCGTGGCCAGGCGGTGATAGTAGAACGGGAACTTCTACTACTAGGCGGGTATCCACACTACTTCACCTAGGCCTCTATACGCCTCAATGCTAAGAACACAACAGCGGAGCCCATACGTACTATGGCCCAGCGGGGTCTTGGGTATATGTGCACCAAGAACACAGCCTGAACTGGCCATGTGTGAGCCGGAAGGGGCCTCAGAAGTAAGCACAAGGACACAGCCCAACCATTCACTTGGCACGGAAGGAGCTTCGGGACATGAACACCGAGGACCAAGCCCAACTGCCCAAAGTATAACTGTCAACTCCCGTCGGTGTGACAATCGGCGAACCCGTAGACCTGCCACACTATCCTTAACCCAGGATTACGACTCCGCATGTTGACTCACACCTCATGCAATTTCACACCACCGTGGTATGGAAGGGGCCTTGGAAGAAGGCACGAGGACACAGCCCAACCATCCATCCATACTTTATCCTAACACAAACCAAACAAGTGATGGTCAACACCGCACTTACATCCTTTTACAACACTACACGTAGGGAGACGACACTCTATGTATTGGACTACTATACCCATTCCATTAGTCAAACATACTCATGGACATAATTTATGCCTCTACATGACCTTCCAAATGGTAACAACATAATATAACATGATGCGCATATAAAGATCTATCACTCCTTCCAAATGGTAACGACATATTATAAACATGATGCGCATAAGTAACACTCTATCAATTTCTATCAAGTCAATTTACTTAAATAAGCTTGCTTCACAATTTGATTATATGAAATATGATTAATAAGCTTCATCAATCATGCAACTAAAATGTTTAGCCATAAAGAGTTCACCCAATCCAAGTTACTAGTAATATTAATTCCACCGATTCCAAATCCATATTATATAAAGCCCGGAATTTAGATGCAGAGTAATCTGAATTGCAAATTTAACCGGATATTCCCGAAGCTATAGAAATCCGGTGAAGACGTGTAACCCCTCAATGAAAAGGTATTTCCATGGACTACAACTATTGTATTCAGACCTTAGCCCAGATTTGATATTATCCTAATTGAAATCAGACTTGAAATCCGCTGCGCACAGAACACAATTTCTGCATGCAGGTTTTATCGAACACCATTTTAGTTCAGACTTTCCTGTGGCTAAATACGTTGCCTGAAGTCATGCATCCACTCGTTGGAAAGGTATTTTCAAGGGCTTCAACTTTTGTGTTTAGCCGAAAGCCCATATCTGGACGTATCCCTCGTGAAAATGTCCTAGAAGATCGCTGCGCGCAGAATACAGGTTCAGCACGCATCTTGAGGTGGAATGAATGACATCGGTTCATCTTCCACCTCAAGTCGATCCTCTCTGATCACCTCCTGAATTTTTCTCCACCCTTATTCAACCTCAAGAGGCCAATACCCTTCACGAAACCATCGCATATCTTCACATAGAAGAAGGGAGTAGTTAAAGTGATCTAAAACCTAGGACACAAGTCCTAGCATGGCCTTTCCTAGAAAACTCCTCCTCTCCATCAAGACTCTCTTGAGTCGATATCTCTTCTAGGGAAAATAACTATAGATCTAGCACCAAGGGAGAAGGTAGGAAACTCACATCGATTCCAGCGGTTCCTCCATTTCCGGCCATGGATCTCGTAATTCTCCTTGGAGGCATCTTCTCCTTCACGGTGATGTCGGATTTTCCCTCCCTAGAACTTGCTCCTGCAGTTCTACTTCTACAGAAGTTCTCTCAGAAAACAGGGACTAAGTGAGTGTGAAGACAGCTAGGGTTTTCTCTTCCCCTTATATATGAAAAGTGACACGGGTAGGGACACGACCGTGTCCTTACCCGTGTCCTGCTTGGGCGAAACGGCAACGACAGTTACCGTGTCGTTTCAATACTTGACACGGGTAGGAACACGCCCGTGTCCCGACCCGTGTCCCAACCCGTGTCCACATGACACGGCCGTGTTACCTGGCCATGTCCTTCTCTAGATTCATTTCGACGATCTCAACACTTCGTCGATCTAGATCAAAATCGTCGAGTGGAGCACACGTGTAGGGACATGCCCGTGTATCTAACTGTGTCATATAATTCATTGGTCTCGACACATCTCGTCGAGTTCAACTCGACACAATGCCATACGGGTAGAGACACGGGCGTGTCTCAACTCGTGTCGTCGTCGATGTTGACGCGCAGTTCGTCGATCTCGACACATCTCGTCGAGCTCAACTCGACACATTACCACACGAGTAGGGACACGCCCGTGTCTCTACCCGTGTCACATTCAGACGGGTAGTGACACGCCCGTGTCACTACCCGTGTCCTTCTCTGCACTGATTTCTCCACTCCTCCACAAGTGCAGTCCAATTCCCTGCACTTCTCAGGACTCGAGTCAACCCTCCTGACTCAAAAACACACCCGGGGGGCCTAGAGCGATTCGGGATATTACAAATCCTATTAACAAAATAAAAGATTTCGTCCCCGAAATCAAGCTTAGGCTGTGGGGAGAAAAGCATAACATGAAATTTAACATATGCTTTTAAATAAAATTACCTTGAGCAAATAACTCCGGGTAGCGTTGCTGCATCAAATGCAATGGCTCCCATGTGTACTCCTTCCCATGGTTGGACCATAGTACCTTCACCAAGGGAACACTTTTGCGGCGCAATGTTCTTGTCTCGCTGTCAACAATCCGCACCGGCTCTAGTGGCACAGACCTATCTGACGCCACCGCACCATCAGTAGTGGGAATATATTTGTCGGGCCGTAACATTGCTTTTCAAAGCGACGACACATGGAACACGTCGTGGAGATTCTCTAGTTCTGCTGGTAACTCCAACCAATAGGCCAACAGGCCAATCCTTTCTAGTATTGTATAAGGCCCAACATACCTTGGGCTGAGCTTTTTCACCCCACGCACCCACGACACTCCATGCATCGGCCGAATCTTGAGGAACACTTTATCACCCACATGGAACTCCATCATTCGGTGCTTTGCATTATAAAACTTCGCCTGCGTACTTTGAGCCTCCAACATGCGATCCAGTACCAATCTGACCGCCGCATCAGTCTCATCTATATATTTATTTCCCAATGCCTTCGGATCTTCATCCTGCACCCAAGACAAGGGAGTCCTGCACCTTCTTCCGTAAAGGGCTTCATGGGGCACCATACCCATGCTCACTTGATGGCTATTATTGTAGGAGAATTCCACCAGTGGTATGAGTCTTTCCCACGGTTCTCCTCTGTCCAGCACACACAACCTCAATAAATCCTCCATTGTTCTGATGGTCCGCTCAGACTGCCCGTCCGTCTGAGGGTGAAATGTAGTACTAAAGGTTAGGCGCGAGCCCAAATATGCCTGTACCACCTTCCACTCCATGGATGTAAACCGGCCATCCCGATCCGAAACAATTGTCTTGGGCAAGCCATGATACCGTACGAATTGCTCCACAAAAAGTCGTACCAAAATGTTGGGTACATTGGAATAAATGTACCTGATTTGAAGAAGCCTCACCATACTCAATGATATACATCAAGATGTATTTGATGTATTTTGAGTTACCTTGTGCAGGTTAAGTAATTGTATGGAAATCTTAAAAGATTATAAGTCCATGTGTCGACACCCAGAAGAAAAGTGTCGACACTTAAGAAGACTTGTGTCGACACCCAGAGAAGCAGTGTCGACACTTGGAGTAATTGTGTCGACACCTGGGATGCAGAGTCGACACCAGAAGGAAAGTGTCGACACGTACAGGCTGTGTCGACACTCAATGAAGAAATGTCCAGAGAAGCTGTGTCGACACTTAGAAGCAGTGTCGACACCCAGCAGAACATTGTCGACATCAAAAGTGTCGACACTTGGAGGCTGTGTCGACACTCAGTAAAACTTCAACAAAGTTTAAGTACATGTGTCGACACAAAGGAGATGTCTCGACACTCAGCAAAAGTATCAACACAGAAGGCATGTGTTGACACCAAGAAGATGTGTCGACACTTAACAAGTTCAACACAAGAAGATGTGTCGACACAAACGAGTTGTGTCGACACTTACAAGAAATCAACAAAGTACTGAAGAACAAGGAGTTGTGTCGACACACATTATCAGTGTCGACACATGATGAAGAAGCTGTGTCGAGAAGTAATTTCTACAACACAAAGGAGTTGTGTTGACACTTATAAGAAATCAACAAAGTACTGAAGAACAAGGACTTGTTTCAACACACAATATCAGTGTCGACACATGATGAAGAAGCTGTGTCGAGAAGTAATTTCTACAACACAAGGAGTTGTGTCGACACCATGAAGGCTAGTGTCGACACTTAGTCTACTTCTGTCGATACTTAGTCTATCAGTGTCGACACTTAAAGATAGACTGTATCGACACTTTCAGACAGTTACAGAAAATTCAAGAAGTGACTGGATGACATGATAGCTACCATTCCAGCCGGTCTACTGCAACTGTCAGAGATGTCAGAAAGTTGTTAGGAACCGGATCAGTCGGTCACCATGAAGAAAGTCTATATAAAGGCTTATTCTGTCAACAGCAGAGGATGATTAACACTTCAAAGAGGTGATCAAGCAATTCATTGAAGAATCAATTCAAGTTAAGATCTAAGTAGTTGGAGAGAGAGAGCTCCTTCCAAGAAGACAGCTGTTGAACTAGGCTGTGAAGCAAAGTTTCAGATTGGGTTCTGATTCCTAAGTTAGCAGTGATTGAAGATCAAATGCATAGAGTATCAACCCTACTGTGTTCTACATTCAAGAAGCTTTGAAGGAAGCCAAGGGAGGTTGATCTCAGCAAAGTTCTTCCAAGAACTCTTCAAGAAACCAGACAACTCTTCTCTCTCATTCTGAGTTGTAGGTTTACACATTGTATTTTTAATTTCTTGTAGGATCCTTAGGGATCTGAGTTGTAAGACTGAAATTATAAAGGCTGAGTGGTAGGGCCTGTGTGCCTGAGTGTAGGAGATTGATTTCTCTGAGTGTAGGCCTTGTTGAGGGCTGAGTGTAGGCCTTGTTGAAGGCTGAGTGTAGGTCTTGGTGAAGACTGAGTTGCAGGGCCTTTGCTTGAGTTGTAGGAACCTGGTTGTGGTTCTGAGTGTAAGATCTGAGGATTTGAGGAATAGTGGAGGAGTTTGCCGAATCTAGTACACTACTAGATAGGCGAAGGGGGAAAGTGGATGTACCCAGACCTTGGGGAACCACTATAAAACTGTGTGTACTCTGTGTGTGTATGATTCTGTGGTTAGTGTTGTATGTTCTGTGAAATCTGTGATTAAATCTGCCTAAAAGTTTATAAAGATTAAAGTCACCTATTCATCCCCCCCCCCCCTCTAGGTGATTAGGTACAATTTCTTTCAAGTGGTATCAGAGCCAGGTTACTCAAAAAGGACATAACTGTCTGAGTAAAAGATCCTGTTGGCAGATTCAGTATTAGCAAGTGCAGATTCAAGAAAAACAAGAAAATGGGTTCCATAGAGAATCTCAAAGAACTTGGATACATGAAGTTGCCAATTTGTAGAAAGGAGATTTTTGGCATCTGGAAAGAAAGAGTTAGACTATTTATGGAAGCCTCTGACCCTAGAATCTATATCACAGTCAAAGAAGGGTCATATGTGCCTATGAAAGTATCAGTCCTGGATGCAAATCAGAGAACCCCTAAGGACTTTTCAGAGATGACCAAAGATGAGATTATTCTGGCCACCATGGACAAGAGAGCCCAGAATATTATTGTGAGTGTAATAGATGATGCCACATTCCAGAACTTGATTCACTGTAAAACATCAAAGGAAATGTGGGACACACTGATAGTGTACATGGAGGGTTCTGAAGAAGTTAGACAGGACAGAAAGTCATTATTCAACCAAGAGTATGAGTGCTTCAGACAAGACAGGTCTGATAGTATAATAGAATGCTACAAGAAATTCTATAGGATTGTCAATGAGTTGATGTCCTATGGAAGAGAATTCAACAATTATGAGCTGAATGATAAGTTCTTGAGATCCCTAACTAAAGACTGGGATACAAAGATTTGTGCCATAAGGGAAATGGCCAAGTTAGCAAATATTGCTCCTCCAACATTATTTGGAAAGCTGTTATCCTATGAAATGCAGCTAATGGTTAGGAAAGAGGAAGAGAAGACTACAAGAATTGAGCATAAAGAAAGAGTTGTGGCATTCAAGACAGAAGCCACCAAGAAATATAAAAGTAAGTCTCCATCTCCACCCCCAAAAGTTGCTGAGACTGAGACAGATGAGTCAAAAAGTAAGAATTCTGAAAACAGTGAGAGTGATGAGGACTTTGCAGCTTTCACAAGACATTTTCAGAAGTTCCTAAAGAAGAAACAGTGGAGGTTTAAGCCATCCACTTCACAGAAGTCATCAAAGAATGACATGAGAAAGCCCAAGTCAAGTAGAACTACATCTTCAAAGATAGTTTGTTATTATTGTAACAGACAAGGACATGCTGTTGCTGACTGTCCAGAGAAAAGGAAAGAGTCAATTGATTAGAAGAAGACTCAAATCAAGGGCAAAAAAGAAAGGTCCTTTGTTGCAAAGAAGGACAAAAGTCTGTCAGATATGTCTTCTTCAGAAACTGATTCAGAAGCTGAAGCTTACATTGGACTGTTTGCTGAAGAAAAAGAAGATGAGTTCATCCAATTAATGAACTCAATATATGAGCAAGAGGACAATTAGTGTCAGGGACTGATGGCCTTATTAGAAGGATTTAAAATCTAGGAGCAGCCTGGACCTAATCAGGTAAAAAATTGTTCAGTTAGTTCAATTTCTAGTACTGCATCAGAATCAGATTTATCAACATCAAGTGATGAGAGTGAATCTGAATCTGAAGGAGACATTCATCAATTAATTGATGAATATATAGTAGTGTTGCAAGCTTTGAAGAAAAGCAAATCCTTGGCCAAGAGTCAGGCTAAGGAGATTGCTAATCTCAAAGTGGCTGCAACAGATTTTGATAAGTTGCTTGATCAGAAAATAAATGAAATAGCCAGACTGAAGAACGTTACTGTTATTCAGATGGGGACTATTACATTCAATAATGATCAAATCAGAAATCTGGAGATTAGTCTTCAGAAAGAGAGAGATATAGTAGCAAGGTTTTCTAAACCAAAGTCTGTTCTATCTTTGATAGATGAATTTGTACATCAAAAGGGTAAAACTAGATTAAGGTTTACAAAACCTGCAAGGACTGTAAAGTCCAAGTCTAAGGGCAAAGCCTCAGTACTCAACAAGCCTGCTGTAGATAGAACAGCTAGGGTTGTACCAAAGCAAAGGTACAATAGATTTGATTGCTGGTGTTGTGGCAAGGTAGGCCACTTTGCCATGGACTATTGACACAATTCAAGTGCCAAGGTGAGTAGCAATCTGTCTGCTAGAAAAGCTATAGGTAGCTTTGTTAAGAGGCAAACTAACCAGCACCAAGGACCCAAGAATTCTTTGGGTTATAAGGTTAACTAATCTGTTTTGCAGGTGAGTCCAAGTGGCCATGCCCCCAATATGATACTTGGACAGTGGATGTTCCAGGAACTTGACTGGAACTAGGGGATTGCTAAAGTACTACACACCAATCAATGATGGTCCCAAAGTCACCTTTGGTGGTTCTGAAAACGGAATCATCAAAGGTTTTCGTTATATTTCTAGCAACCTTATAACAATTACTCAAGTGACTTATGTTAAAGGTTTGAAACACAACCTTATTAGTATAAGTCAGCTGAGTGATTTAGGATATGACATCTCATTTGTCAAAAATGGTTATCATATCAGGAGATCAAATGATCAAGAGATCATTCTGATTGGTTATAGGAAGAGAAATGTCTATTGTCTAGACATTATGTGTGAGAATAATGTTTCTCCTGTGTGTCTTGTAGCTGATGAGAAAGTCTCTCATTGTGTCAAATGGCACAAGAGGCTAGTGTACAACCCCGTGTCCGGCGAGCAAGGTCATAAAGGAGCTCGGCAGTAGCAAGGGAGCTCGGCAGCAGCAGGCGAGCTCGGCATCAGCAAGGGCGAGCCCGAGCTCGACGTCCGTCGGCCAGAAATCGTCGATCGGCGACCCCGAGCTCGGCATTCGCCGAGCGGGCTGCAACTCGCGCCCTCGCAGTGGAACTCAGCAGCAGCGGGCGAGCAGAGCATGCCGAGGTGGACGGGGGTCCCAGCTCGCCTGGGGGTCAGAGGTACCTTTTACTGCTTTACCCCTGCTGGTCTGCCCATAGCCCTTCAAAACAACGGAGTTTGGCTGTTGGCAGGCCCAGCCAAGGGTTACCTGGTAATTTCAGGTCAGTTATTTTGGTTATTGGCAGTCCGGATTTCAAAAGCTATAAATAGGACCCAAGGGGTACCCCAGAAAGCAGGTTCTCCCTGTGATCTTCTCCCCAAAATCTTTAAGTGCTTTCTGAGGGTACCTTAGCTCGGCTTCAGGCTAAGGAGGGGAAGCGCTCTGAGATCTTCCGGGTTTGTGGTGGGACCTCCCTGCCGAGCCCTTGGGTCTATTTCTCCTTGCTTTCGTCGTTTTTCTTGCAGGAGCGAAGTAGGCGCGAGACCACCCCCTTTCCCCAAGGGCGAGCTCCACAGGAACCCGTTTCCGGTTTCAACATTTTGGTGCGGTGAGCGTGGATAGTGGTCAGCGCAGAAAAGTTTTCGCGAGCTCGATGACGGGACAAGGATCCGACAGGCCGAGCTCGCCGCCCCCCCCCCCCCCCCGCCTCTCGCAACGGTTGGAATGTTTGAAGACTTCAGAAACGAGGTGATGAATCTGGTCAAGTTCGCACTCGGCACGCGGGCCGAGTGCTCGACTCCGGCAAACCAGATCGCGGCCGCCCCCTCATTGGGCGAGGACGCTCCCGACAGGCGAGCTGGGAAGGAAGTGGCCGAGGAAGGCCGAGGGTGCGAGCTCCCCGGACGCGAGCTCTTCCCCGGCTCGGCAGACCGAGGTCGCTTCGGTGAGCTGGGCTCGCGAGACTCGCCAGCTCGCCCAGTGGGGGGAGGGAGTCCTTTCAGTGAGCTGGTCTCTTCAGCTCCCGTTCCAGATGGGTTCAGGGAGCCCGAGATGTCCTACTACACTGGGAAGGGAGACCCGGTCCAGCATGTCCAATGGTTCGAGGACGTGGTCTCCATCCGTCAGATGTCGGACGGATTCAATTGCCGGCTCTTCGCCATCACACTCTGGGAAAAGGCGAGAGAGTAGTTCCACCAGCAACCGGCCAGCTCCATCTACTGCTTCGAGGACCTGCGCCGAGGATTCATGCTGAGATTCACCACTTCGAAGAAGAGAAAGAAGGAGTCCGAGTCTTTGTTCCACATAAAACAGGGGGTAAACGAGACGTTGGGAAGCTATGTGGACCGATTCCAGGAGGAAGTTACTCAAGTCCAGGAGATGCCGGGCCATAGTCTGATGATGGCCTTTACCCTGGGCCTACAGCAGTGTTTCTTCCGGATGGAGCTGAAGAGAGTTCCCCCCTCTCCTACGAGGAGTTGATGGAGAGGGCGGCGAGAGAGGTCGACGTGGAGGCGTCGAACCCAGAATTTGCAAGGAAGCTGGCCAGGTGGGCCACAGAGGAAGAGAAAGAGTCGAGAGGAGGAAAGGCATAGGAGGAGAGAAGAGGGGAACCGAGGCAGAGGGAGCAGAGGCAGCTCTAAGGGCCGCAGCAGCCGGGGTGGGGGCGTCAGGAGCCCGATCGTCAGTTAGGTTGGAGGCCAGAGTGGCAGGGGCATAGGCCGTAGAGGGGGAACTTCGAAGGGGTCACTTTCAGGGGAGGCAAGACCAATTCCACCCCCCGGGCTGGAGGCAGGGCCAGAGGCCCCGGCTCCCCGATCAAGAGGAGGCCATGGCCATAGCCCTGGGAGCAAGGAGGGGAGCATGGAGAAGGAGAAGAAGAGAGGCCAGGGTGGAGCTGCCCTATTGCGACTTCCACCAGGAAGAGGGGCACGCCACGGCCACCTGTCCGGAGTTCCTCGAGATGAGAAGGAACAGGGAGCGGCAGCAGCAGCAGCAGGAGGCGCGACAGGAGGTGAGGATTGAGGAGGTCCTGCCTCGGGCGGAGGAGGATCGGTGTGAAGATCGGGTGGATGTGGGGACCCGAGGGGGAATCGGGATGATCCACGGGGGAGCAGGGATCGAGGCTTCCCGCAAGGCAAGCCTCCACACCATGTACCGTAGGAGCGTCGCCTCTACATCCCAAACCCCGCCACCGGAGGAGAGTATCACCTTCTCCAGGAGTGATCTGCCAGACCACGAGGATCCGTTCTGTGATGCGCTGGTCATCAAGGCGGTCATCGAGAACTTCACCGTCTCTCGGATCCTCGTGGACAATGGGAGCTCCGTCAACGTCGTCTTCAAAAAGGCATTCGACGCGATGAAGGTGGAGGCAAAGAGGGTGCTGGCCTCAGATGGCCCCTTGTTCGGATTTTCAGGAGAAAGGAAGGAAGTAGAGGGAGGAGTTGGACTCCATGTCACCTTGGGGGGGGGGGCAGTCCTGAAACTGCAAGTTTGTCATCGTGGACGCCCCCAACAGCTACAGCGCCATCTTTGGGAGGCCCCTGATCAGCGCCTTCCGCTACGTCCCCTCATCTTTTCATCAATGCTTGAAGTTCAACGCCGAGGGGATCCAAGTCAGGGTTAGGGGAGACCAAAAGGTGGCGCGGGAGTGTTATGTCACTGCGGTGAATACCATCTCCTGCAGGAGGGAGCCGAGGAGATGGGGCGAAGGATGGAGGAGATCGGCCAGGAAGCAGGAAGGGAGGAGCTGGGAGAGAAGAGCTGCGCAGAGGAGGCGGCAGGAGGAGATCTAGAGGAGGTGGCCGAAGTGAGGGCCGTTGGAGGAGAGCTGGAGGTAGAGGTCCCCGTTCCGGAGGAAGGGGATGCTGAAGGATGGGCAGAGCGATCCAGGCTGGAGGCAGCAGAGGAGGTGGTGGAGCTGGAGGTGCTCACCCGAGGAGGAAGGGTGGAGAAGATCCGCGTCATCGGGGGGCTGACCCCGGAGGACCTGGGCAGGATGCTGGAGTGCATCCAGAAGAACATGGACATCTTCGAATGGAATGCCGCGGAGATGCCGGGGGTTGACGCGGTTGTGGCTTGCCAGCGCCTCAACCTGGACCCGGGAACACGCCCCGTTCAGCAGAAGAAGAGGTCCACCGCGGAGAAGCTGGCGGAACCCATCCGGGAGGAGGTGGCGAAACTCCTCAAGGCAGGCTTCGTGTCTGAAATTCAGTACCTCGGCTGGGTCTCCAACGTGGTTATGGTTAAAAAAGGGGATGGCCGATGGAGGATGTGTATCGACTTTTCCTTACTTAATAAAGCTTGTCCTAAGGATTGTTACCCCTTGCCTCGGATCGACGCGCTGGTTGACTCAGCCGTCGGTTTTTCTGTAATGAGTTTTTTGGATGCTTTTTCAGGTTACCATCAGATCAGGATGCACCCCCCAGACATCAAGGATATCTCATTCATCACCGGGGATGGATGCTACTGCTACAAGATGATGCCCTTTGGGCTGAAAAATGCTGGGGCTACCTACTAGAAGATGATGGACAGTGTCTTCAAGGAGCAAAGGGGAAGGAACTTGGAGGTGTACGTGGACGACCTCATGATCAAAAGCCGGGATGTGGACGCCCACCTTCGGGACCTGGAGGAAACCTTCGCCACCCTGCGCAGATAAAAAATGCGGTTGAACCCCCTTAAGTGTGTCTTCGGGGCCAGCCGAGGAAAGTTCTTAGGGCATCTCCTCACCCCCGCAGGGGTCGAGCCGAATCCAGACAAGGTCAAAGCTATCCTAGAGCTGGGGTCCCCGCGGAATGCAAAGGAGGTCCAGCGGCTGACAGGGAAGCTGGCAGGGCTGAGTCGCTTCCTTTCACAGGCAGGAGAAAAGTGCTCCCCCTTCTTCAAGACGCTAAGGGTGGGGGGCCAGAGGTTTGAATGGACCAAGGAATGCGAGGAGGCGTTCCAGGCCCTCAAGGTGCAGTTGACACAGGCTCCGCTGCTCCAAGGGCCGAAGGAGGTGGAGGACCTGTTCCTATATCTCGGGGTCGGGGCAGAGACCTTCAGCTCCGTCTTGGTTCGTGAAGAAGGGAAGAAGCAGCTCCCTATTTACTACGTGAGTCGGGTCCTGAGGAAGGCCGAGCTCCGGTATCCGATCTTGGAGAAGCTTGCGTTCACCCTAATCATCTCGGCTCGGAGGCTACGACCTTACTTCTAGGCACACTCAATCTGAGTGGTAACCGACCACCCCCTCCGCAACATCTTTGAGGGGGTGGAGCATTCAGGCAGGTTGGCTAAGTGGTCGGTGGAGATGAGAGAGTTCGACGTCTCCTTCGTTCCGCGGCTCTCGATCAAAGCCCAGGCGATGGCAGACTTTCTTGCTGACTACGTGGTTGAAGTGGCGGAGGAAGAACTCACTCGCCCGGCTCCTTGGAAGGTGAGGGTGGATGGAGCCTCGGGAAGGCATTCCTTAGGAGTAGGGGTGATCCTAGAAAGCCCTCAAGGGACCCGAATCGAGCAGACGGTGGTGGTGCACTTTTCCATTACCAACAACCAGGCCGAGTACGAGGCCGTGATAGCAGGGTTGCACCTGGCCAGGGAGCTGGGGGTATTAGATGTGGAGGTCCTTACCGACTCCATGGTAGTGGCTTCTCAGATTAACGGGGAGTTTGAGGCAAGGGAGCCCACCCTGCAATCGTACTTGGCCAAGGTGAAGGGGGTCATTGGCACTTTTCAAACTTTCACCATCCGACACGTGCCCAGGGAAGAGAATGAACAAGCCGATCGATTGGCTAAGCATGGTCCCCAGTTGGGGGCACCATCACCAACCTGTTTCACCCCTCCATCGAAGAAGGAGAGCTCATGGAAATCGATCAGCAAGCTTCATGGATGGATCCAGTGATTGTTTTTCTCTCCACGGGAGAGTATTCGGAGGGGGTGGACAAGAAGAAGCTGAGGCACAAGTCAGCATACTACCTCCTCCAGGACGGGCAGCTGTACAGAAAGACCATCTCAGGGATACTGGCCCGCTGCGTAACCGAGGGAGAAGCGCGAAGGAACTTGGAGGAGGTCCACTCCGGGGAATATGGGAGTCACTCCGGGAGTCGGACCCTGGAAGGGAGGATAGTCAGGCAAGGTTATTTCTGGCCCACCCTAGGCCGGGACGCTGCAGAATTCGCAGGAAGATGTCACAAGTGCCAGCTGTTTGCCCCTCTCCAGCTGCAGCCGGCCCAGCGGCTCCGAAGTATCACGACCCCGTGGCCCTTCGCAATTTGGGGAATGGATTTGGTTGGGCCATTCCCCCAAGCCAGCGGCCAGAGAAGTTTCCTCCTGGTGATGATAGACTACTTCTCAAAATGGATGGAGGTGAAGGCATTGGCCAAGGTGACCTCCCAGGTGATCAGGAACTTTGTTTGGGGGGAGATCATCTGTCGCCATGGGCTGCCCCAGGCCATCGTCACAGACAACGGGCCCTAGTTCGCTAGTGCCGAGTTCACCAGCTTCTGCGGACAGCTTGGGATCGATCTCAGGTTCGCCTCGGTCCATCACCCCAGGAGTAACGGGCAGGTGGAGGCCGCAAACAAGATCATCGTCAACCTCCTCAAAAAGAAGGTGGAGAACCTGAAAGGGAATTGGGTGGAGAAGCTTCCCGCGATTCTTTGGGCCCTGAGGACCACCCCCAACACAGCTACAGGAGAGACCCCCTTCAAACTCTCCCACGGGTGCGAGGCCGTGCTCCCCATTGAATTCAAAATCCGAACACCACGAGTCGTGGCAACAAAATAAGGCCGTGAGGAATGGCAAGCAGAGAATGAGGAGGAACTAAGGCTTTCCCTTGACATGGTGGAAGAGGTAAGAGACCTTTCCGCTATCAGGAAGGAGGAGGTAAAAAGAAGAATGGCCAAGTACTTTGACAAGCACGTCAGGGTCAAGCAGTTCGTGGAAGGGGACTTGGTGCTGAAGAAAGTAGATGAGGCAGGGCGGTCAGCATCCGTAGGAAAGCTCAATCCCAGCTGGGAGGGACCATTCATTGTAAAGGTAGCCTTGGGGTTAGGGGGCTACCGACTCCAAAATGTAGAGGGCGAGACCCTGAGTCTCACCTGGAGTGGTGACGACCTCAAGCGATTCTTCCCCTAAAACATGTAAGCAGCCCTTTGATTATAATAAATTCCTTCAAGCTCTCTGATAATTTTGTAACTAGCCTGCATGGTAGAATGAGATGTGTAACGGACCCCGAGCAGATCCCGCTGTCAGGCTCTCACTTAGCTGGCAGGGCCGGAAGTCACTCGATGTCATCCTTGGCCTCGAGCAGATCCCGCTGTCAGGCTCTCAACTAGCTGGCAGGGCTGGAAGTCACTCGATGGTGGTAGTATTGGACCCCGAGCAGATCCCGCTGTCAGGCTCTCATTTAGCTGGCAGGGCCGAAAGTCACTCGGTGTCATCCTTAGCCTCGAGCAGATCCCGCTGTCAGGCTCTCAACTAGCTGGCAGGGCTGGAAGTCACTCGATGGTGGTAGTATTGGACCCCGAGCAGATCCCGCTATCAGGCTCTCACTTAGCTGGCAGGGCTGGAAGTCACTCGGTGTCATCCTTGGCCTCGAGCAGATCCCGCTGTCAGGCTCTCAACTAGCTGGCAGGGCTGGAAGTCACTCGATGGTGGTAGTATTGGACCCCGAGCATATCCCACTGTCAGGCTCTCACTTAGCTGACAGGGCTGTAAGTCACTCGGTGTCATCCTTGGCCTCGAGCAGATCCCGCTGTCAGGCTCTCAACTAGCTGGCAGGGCCGGAAGTCACTCGATGGTGGTAGTAACGGACCCCGAGCAGATCCCGCTGTCAGGCTCTCACCTAGCTGACAGGGCTGGAAGTCACTCGGTGTCATCCTTAGCCTCGCGCAGATCCCGCTGTCAGGCTCTCACCTAGCTGGCAGGGCTGGGAGTCACTCGATGATGTCGGCCTTAAAATCATCAGGTGCAGGCCAGTCTGTGGTAAGGATCCAAGGGGAAGGGTCCTGCCAGGACGAGCTCAGGCTCGGCAAACTCATCTCGGCACAGTCAAGAAGGCAGGCCGGGCTGAAGGGCTCTGCATGGGCGAAGTTTGGGCTCGTCATCTCCAGCTCGGCATTGGCGAGTAGGCCGCAAGACCGGGCCTCGGCAAAGGAAGGCAAGCCGGACCAGGGGATCTCGCCGCCCTGGCCCATTACACTTCAAAATTTTCCCCCTTCGACGGGCACAACCTGGGTGGCTCGCATGCATGCGAGTGGCGCGATGAGGGGGGAGAGCAACTCGCCGTGAAATCGTTTGGGGCTCGGCAAACACCCCAAGCGCGTCTCGCTCGCGTGCGCGCTCTCAAATTCACTCTACTCGCGGAACCTGTCCCTGCGAGGTCGCGGGAGGAAGCACTCACATACATTCATAACACAACAAGCATAGTAAAGGAGCACCGGTATGATCAAAAAACTTTCATTTGATTATTCACAAATGTACAGGGAGCTCGCCACAGCGAGTAGTCAAAAAAGGAAAGAGAAAAGAAAAATACAAGGCTGTCAGATGGCCTCACCCCCTCCGCCGGGCTGGTCCCCGCCGTCGCCCGAATGGTCCTGAAAGCTCTTCCCGAACATTGTGTCCAGGCTATCTTCCTCCTCGCTGGGCAGCGTCGCCGGAAACGGACTCGGCATCAGGTCCCGAGCAGAGATCTCCCCGCATCCTTCCACCACCACCCCGGAGTCCTTCATCATCGTGAGGGTGCACTCGGCGGTCTGGATTGAGTTGATCCACAGTCTCTCGACGAGGTCGGCCTCGCCGAAGATGCGCGGGCTCTTGTAGGGGAGTGTGGGATTGATGTTGTGCGACGGGAAGATGATCTCCGCATGGCGACGCACCTCGCCGAGGAGGTGCTGGTTCTCCCCCTTCAGCTTTGCGTTCGCACCCTCCAGCTCGCCGAGGCGTGCGCGCAGTCGGTTGTTCTCCTCCCCGAGCTCGGCATTGCGAGCCTGGAGCTCGCCAGCAGCATCGGCATCCGCGGCCAGTTGCGCGCGCAGCCGACTAACCTCCTCCCCCAGCTCAGTGTTGCGAGCCTGGAGCTCGCCCGCCGCCTTGGCATCCTGGAAAAAAGCCCATTTAGTGGCAGCAAAGCTTTCTAAGTAAAAGAGAGTGGTGCGTAACACTTACCAGCCCGCCAGCAGTCTGGGCGAGAAGACTATCCGCGATGCCGAGCCGCCTCGCCTAATCGGCGACCTGCTCCTTGGCGAGGTCGCGAGCCTGCTCGGCCTTTTCGAGCTGGTGGCTGATGGCGAAGCTGCGGCGCGCCAGCATGTGGTGCAGCTCCAGAGTCCGCAGGTGGGACTGCAGCCCCTCATGGCCGAGCTGCCGGAGGGTCGTCCTCTTGTAGGCCTCGACATCCTCCCGGCCATAAAGGCTGAAGCCGAGGGCATAGGCGTGACCGGTGGCGGGCTCGCGGTCGTGCCAGGACGGGTGCAGAGTGGAGACAGAGACTCGATGAGCGAGCTCGTCCCACTGCAGTATGGGCTCGCCCGCGGAATCCTTCCAACGCGCGCCGAAGTTGAAGAGGGGGTGCTGCTTCGGCGGCGCGCGCTCGCGGGCGGCCCTCTTCGCCGAAGGAGGAGGGGAGATCGCAGCCGAGGTGGAGGGGCCATTGCCACCCTTTCGGCCCTTGCTGGTCGTCTCCTTCAGCGGGCTCCCCGGTGACGCGTCGGGAGGAGTCTCCAATGAGCTGATGTACTTGGGGCTGGGCTGATGTTGATGTTGTTGTTGCCCCCGCGGAGCCAGCAGGGCTCTTCACATCTTTTTCATCTGACGGGGGCCGGGTGGCGGGTTCGACCCCGCGTCCTCAGATCGCCTCTTGCCGGAAGAGGGCTGCGAGAGGGCCGCCTCGTCTCGGCAGGCCGCTGCCGCCGCCCTCTCGCGAGCAAGGGGTTCAGTATCCAGCCCCGGGTCCGCAAATGGCGGGTTCGCGGGGATTATTCGCTCCCCTGCAGGAAAATACTTGGAAAGGTTAGAAAATTCAGATATGATGATGTGCCGAGCTCGGCGAATAGGCGAGCTCGGCAAGATGAGGAGAACATACCTTCGCCGGGCAGAACCGGGGGGAGCGCGTCGAGGCCCCTCCGCAGGAAGGCGACCTCGAAATCCTTATGGAGGAAGAATTCGTGGAGCTCGGCGTCGTTGCCGGACACGGCCGGCGGGCGGTACACCTCCTCGCCTTTTTGTTGCGGCGAGTAGGGGATGTTGCCGAGATCTCCCTTGATGAAGGCGATCTTGGTCATCCAGGTATGGTGCTTGTTCGCGATCTCGCAAACTTTGATCAAGGAGCTGCCGAAGTAGGCAACCCCGTCCGTCGTCGCCTTATAGGAGAAGAGTATCCTGAACACCGTCAGGTTGAACTCAATCCTCTCCCGCCGGAGGTAGCTCGCGAACGCCACCATCATGGCGATGGCGTTTGAGTTCAGCTACGCGGGGACGGCACCATAGTATTTCAGGATCTGCCGAATCTCCGGCCACAAGGGAAGTCGCAGCCCCACCTCGAAGTGCGAGATGGGGAAGGCGAGCTCATTCTCATAGAACGTGTTGATGGCCTCGCCCGGCCCCGGCCTGCGCGCCTCAAAGCCCGGCGGCACATACAGGGCTATGAATTCTGCGAGCTCCTCCTCGCTGGTGTGGACGTCGAAGAAGCAGTAATCCGCGAAGTGTTGCGCGCATTTGGAGCGGCCATCAGCATCCGGGTTGGTCTTGCCCATGATTGCAGAGAAGAAGCGAAGCGCTGCGCGAGCAGAGAAAGTAAAAAGCAGGGAGGGGAAGGCAAAGCAATAAAGATAGTACGGGGGTAGGTGAGGGGGGGGGGCGGGCTATTTATAGGAAAAGGAATCTGAGGCAGGCTGTCACATCAGCGCAGCTCGCTGCCCCAGCTCGCCACCCCAGCTCGCCCCCCCAGCTCGCCGACTTCCAGCGCATCCCGACTGAGGCTAAGTCAAACATTACGGCTTTTTATTTAAATAACATAATTAAGAATGTTCTAAGTTATTCATCACAGAAGGGGAAAGTTCAGAACAGAAAACAGGGCGCGCAAGCAGGGAGGGCACCGGGATGCGAGCGCCGGTCGGCTCGGCAGAGGAGCCCGCAGACTTACCTACCCCAGCCTCGCGACCCCCGCCCCCCAAGCTGCCGCGCGCGGAGTAGCTCGCGGATCCTTCCAGAATTCCTTTGCGCAACCAAGAGACTGTCGTCTATCTCATCCAGGAGTCGGGAGGGAGACATCAACTCTCCAGGTCAGCCGAGGCGCACCTCCTCAGCAAGACGCGCATAGTCGCGCTGCAGCGTCTCGTTGACTCCTTGCACCTCGCGCAGTCCGCACACCAGCTTCTTGAGGAGCTTGACCTCCCTCCTCGACAGCTCGCCCTGATCAACCCCCGGACCCAAGTAAGAGTCCAGCGAGCTCGGAGACGGGAGGGGAGAATGGTGGGCTGCCCGCGAGGACTCCTCGGCAGCCGATTGACTGGGAAGGGCTGTAAAGGCAAACGTCAGCGAAGCAAAAGCTAGTGAAGCACAGGGTTGAGCGAGGCAGACCTGAAGAGCTCGGCGGCTCAAAGGAAACGCGAGGAGGGATGAACCTCAGGTCCTTCCCGTGACCTGGGCCGCGAGCCCCCGGCGAGATGAGCTCGAAGCCCGGGACAAGAATGGACCCCAGGCCTCCCCCGGTGGCCGCATCAATTTGCCGAGGAGGGGAGCCATGTGGTGAAGCTGGCCTCTGCGAGCTCACAGGCAGGATCCCGAAGAGGAGCGGCGGATCCCGGGGATGGCTGTCCGGTGCCGAGAGTCGCGAAGTGGCGAGCGTGACCTCGCCTCGCGGCATAGGGACCCGCGGCGCGGTGCCCTCGTCATCTGGTAGGCCGCCCTGATCGTCGCCGACGACAACGACCTCCCTCTCATTCTCCAGAATAGTTCGAGTAGAGGAGCCGATCTCGCGAGCCAGCGTGGCCCTCAGGTCGTGGAAGATGGGCTCGGCCGCCTCGGGGAACGGCTTTGTCCTCTTGGAGCTCGGCTCGGCGGGGTCAATTTGAGGAACTTTCGCGGGGACCGCCGTCAGCGCGGCAACGCGAGCCACGGAAGCATGGCGAGCTCGGTCTATGCGCTCTTGAATCTCCTTGGGAAGGGGCATCTTGGCAAGGCAGCAGGCGGAATGGCAAGAGCCAGGCAGCATAGCAGGTGCATATATATAGGCGCAGGTGGCCCCCACCAGAAGATTCCCTCCAACTCGCCAGCCAGAGCTCGCCGCACACTTCGGGTTGGATGTTTCTTTCCGAGCTTTTTGACAAACTCGAAAAGAGCGGTGATTGTGTACAACCCCGTGTCCGGCGAGCAAGGTCACAAAGGAGCTCGGCACCAGCAAGGGAGCTCGGCAGCAGCAGCCGAGCTCGGCATCAGCAAGGGCGAGCCCGAGCTCGACGTCCGTCGGCCAGAAATCGTCGATTGGCGACCCCGAGCTCGGCATTCGCCGAGCAGGCTGCAACTCGCGCCCTCGCAGTGGAACTCAGCAGCAGCGGGCGAGCAGAGCATGCCGAGGTGGACGGGGGTCCCAGCTCGCCTGGGGGTCAGAGGTACCTTTTACTGCTTTACCCCTGCTGGTCTGCCCATAGCCCTTCAAAACAGCGGAGTTTGGCTGTTGGCAGGCCCAGCCAAGGGTTACCTGGTAATTTCAGGTCAGTTATTTTGGTTATTGGCAGTCCGGATTTCAAAAGCTATAAATAGGACCCAAGGGGTACCCCAGAAAGCAGGTTCTCCCTGTGCTCTTCTCCCCAAAATCTTTAAGTACTTTCTGAGGGTACCTTAGCTCGGCTTCAGGCTAAGGAGGGGAAGCGCTCTGAGATCTTCCGGGTTTGTGGTGGGACCTCCCTGCCGAGCCCTTGGGTCTGTTTCTCCTTGCTTTCGTCGTTTTTCTTGCAGGAGCGAAGTAGGCGCGAGACCACCCCCTTTCCCCAAGGGCGAGCTCCACAGGAAGCCGGGTTCCGGTTTCAACAGCTAGCCCATCCTAACTATAAGACAATTGGCTTGTCAAAAGGGCAAGCAGACTAGATCCACCTTTAATAGCATTGAGAACAAAGATATTGTGAGGTGCTTATACCTCTTGCATATGGATCTCTTTAGTCCTATGCCAGTTCACAGCCTAGGTAGGAAGGTGTACACAATTGTAGTTGTAGATGACTACTCAAGGTTTTCCTGGGTGTTCTTCCTTAGACAGAAATCTGAAACTCCTAGTATCTTTTATAGTTTTATCAAACAAATTTAGAATGAGTTAGACAATACAGTGGTCAAAATAAGAAGTGACCATGGTACTGAATTCCAGTCTGACAGTATGACAAAGCTATATGAAGAATTTGTGATATTTCAGGAATTTTCTTCACCAAGAACACCTCAGCAAAATGGCATTGCTGAGAGGAAAAATAGAACCTTGATAGAGGCTGGTAGAACCCTATTAAGTGACACATCTCTCCCAGAATATTTCTGGGCTGAGGCAGTAAACATTGCATGCCATGTAATTAATAGGGCTAATATCACCAAAAGTCACAATAAGACCCCCTATGAGATTGTGAAAGGCAGAAAACCAAACCTATCCTATTTCAGGATCTTTGATTGTAAATGCTATATACTAAACAATGGTAAGTCTTACTTAACCAAGTTTGCTGCCAAATCCTAAGAGGGGATCTTTGTTTGGTACAGCAACAACAGTAAGGCTTATATGCTCTACAACTTGACTACTTAAGTTGTAGAAGAGTCAGTACATGTAGTATTTGATGAAGCTAGACTCATTAACAATGAATTGTCCAGTAGTATTTGCAGCTCCACAGGTGTGACTGAAAAGTTGGACAAGCTCACTATAGAAGAAGGATCTATTGCAAGTCAGCATGTGGATGATAGTGGCTGTTGTCCAGGGGGAGTACTAGATACACCTGATGTAGAAGAAGACCAAGGAGTGCAGCAAGTTGAAGAAGCTGAAGGAGGACAACCTGAAGATAGGCTACCTCCAGCAAATAGACATCTAAAAGATCATCCAGCCAATCAAATTATTGGTGATCTAAGACAAGGGGTACAAACAAGGAGCAGAAATCTAAGTTCAGTACTCTACTCTTGTTTTCTATCCCAGGTAGAGCCAAAGAAATTTGAAGAAGCTATCCTAGATCCTCATTGGATTAAGGCTATGCAAGAGGAACTGAATCAGTTCAAGAGATGCAAAGTCTGGGAGCTTGTTCCTAAACCAAAAGACCACAACATAATTGGGACTACGTGGATCTTTAGGAACAAGATGGATCAACATGGAGTTATTGTGAAGAACAAAGCAAGACTGGTTGCTAAGGGATATAGGCAGGAAGAAGGTATTGACTTTGATCAAACCTTTGCTCCAGTAGCCAGATTGGAGGCAATAAGGATGTTCTTGGCCTATGCATCCTATCAAGGGTTTAAAGTATACCAAATGGATGTTAAGTCAGCCTTTTTGAATGGAAATCTGAAAGAAGATGTCTATGTGGAACAACCATCAGGTTTTGTTGATTCAACTAAACCTAATTATGTCTATAGACTTAGGAAGGCTTGGTATGGGTTAAAATAAGCCCCTAGGGCTTGGTATGAAACCGTGTCTAGTTTCCTCATTGAGAATAAATTCACAAGGGGGGAAAGAGACAAGACTCTATTCCTTAGGGAATCAACATGCATGATCATACTAGTCCAAATATATGTAGATGACATCATATTTGGGTCTACTGAAAGTGGTCTTTGCAAAAATTTTGCAAAACGAATGCAAGGACAATTTGAAATGAGCAGTATGGGGGAACTTATGTTATTCTTGGGTCTCCAAGTTAGACAGACTGAGAATGGTTTATCCATATACCAGTCTATGTTCACTCTAGAGTTGATAAGGAAGTATGGTATGGAATCATCCAGTACCATGAAAACTCCTATGGGGTCAAGTATGTCTCTTAGCAAAGAAGATGCAGGGAAAGCTGTAGATGAGGCTTTGTATAGAGGGATAGTTGGCTCCCTATTGTGTTTGACTACAAGTAGACCAGATATCATGTATGCTACATGTGTCTATGATAGGCACCAAGCTTGCCCTAAAGAATCACATTTGACAGCAGTCAAAAGAATTCTGAGATATCTTAAGGGCACTCCTTATCTAGGCCTTTGGTACCCTAGGAATGGAGACTTTGAACTGACATGTTATTCAGATGAAGATTTTGCAGGCTGCATGGAAGATAGGAAAAGTACAACAGGTACCTGTCAATTCCTAGGTGGAAGACTGATATCATGGAGTAGCAAGAAGCAAACAAGTGTGGCTATCTCCACAGCAGAATCAGAGTATGTTGCTACAGGAAGTTGCTGTGCTCAACTTCTGTGGATTTAACATCAGCTAGAAGACTATGGTATTCAAGTAAGTAGAACACCTCTATTTTGTGATTCTACTAGTGCTATTTCTATTGCAAACAATCCTGTCTCCCATAGTAGGACTAAGCACATAGAAATAAAATACCATTTTCTAAGAGAACATGTAGAAAATGAAGATATTTCCCTAGAGTATATTAGTACAGATAATCAGTTAGCTGACATGTATACTAAGCCTTTAGATGAAACCAAATTCAATAGGTTTAAAATTGAATTAGGTATGATAAACTTAGAATAAGTTTTCAAAATTGGCTAAGTAAAATGGTGTCGACACACAGAGTTGTCTGTGTCGACACAGAAAAGTGTTGTCGACATTTCAGAGAAATGGTGTCGACACATCTAGACAGTCTGTGTCGACACTTAAGAGAATTAGTGTCGACACATAAATAGTAGGTGTCGATACATCTAAGGTGGTGTTGATACTTAGGATTTACTCAACATTAGTCTGGTAAAGTCTCGACTAAGTGTCGAGCTAAGTGGTGTCGACACATAAACAAGTGTCGACACATATATTTTGTCGACTATACTTGTGTCGACACATAGTTGTCGAGACATTATAAGTCTGTGTCGACACTTTTCAACAGTGTCGACACAATTTAAGTATATTGACGCGCCCTTTCATCTTCGATTCTAGAAAGGTATAAATAGGTTTTTGCCATTGTCTGTCGACACGCTCACCAAAGTTTCGAGACCAAACTTGTGTGTCGACATCTCTCTTATCTAATTCAAATTTCTTCAAACCCTAATGGCGCCCAAGCTAGAAGAGAATGTGAATGAAGGATATGAACTCGTGCGCCACGCATTTGATGACGCCGAACCAGATATCAAAGGCGTGATAACCCTAATAGCTGAAATAGGGTTAGAATTTCTTGTTTCAGAACTAAGCAAGATATGGAAGAAGGAGTTCCTTTAGTTTCTGAATGGCGCAATACTAGATGAATCTGGACTCAAGATAAAGTCAAGAGTTCATGGGGCAAAGGTGAAGATCTCTCCTAAGAGTCTGAGAAAGGTACTACAACTACCCAGGACTAAGGAAGAAGAAGATGTTTCTGCTACTAAGACTAGAGAAGCATTAACATGGTGTGGTTTGGATTCAAATCTGAAAATTAGATCCGTGTTCAATAGAAAGGGAATGAACATGCAAGGCAAATTTTTATCTGAAATTGTTGGCAAGGTTATCTTGAGCAAACCTGGAGGACATGATAGAATATCTGCTTATATGTTAAGTCTAATGACAAGAATTATCTTCAAACTAGAAACTGATTGGTCTGCAGTAGTGTTTGAGAAGATAAAAGAGAGTATGAAGAAGCCCAATTTGGGTAGAATAATAAGTCTATACCTAGCTGGTAGTATACCAGAGGTGATGGGTCAAGCAGCTGGATCTAAGATCAACCACATGAGGAGAATGGATTTGAGAATCTTCTCTAGGTGGGATAGAGTCTTGACCAAGGAAATGCCAACTCCTAAGAAGGAAACACCCCTGAAGAAAAAAAAAAGACAGCCCCTGTGGCTCAAGAATCATCAAGCAGTTCTGAAGAACATGTAATGTTCACTCCAGATGAAGAAGAAACTGGAAATGCTGGACAATCTCCAGCAAGACAAGAAGATGTTGAGAGGCAGGGGGAGCTACCACAAGCAAGCCCAATTAACCAGGATCCAATCCAGGGGGAGCCTCTTCTGGTGGATGAGTCAACTCCACTAGAGAGTGAACAAGCTACACAAACCATACTTGAGGTAATAACTGAAATCAACCAATTAGATTTCTCTATTGAAAATGAAGATATGACTGATAGATTGTCTGATGTTAATCAGCAACCTCAGATTCCTAGTCAACCCCAAGATGTTGTCATGGAGGACACATCTGTTGCTGATCAAGTTGTTGATGAGATAAGAGTTTCTCCAGCTCATACTCTACAGGAATTTACCCTAGAAGAGCTATTACCAGACCTTCTCCAAACAGACTTTGAGAAAGAAAGTGCTTCTGTTGAGGGGGAGAATGTGGAGATTATAGAAGAAACTATAAGGAAAGAACCTGAAGTTCCAAAGGATGCTGAGCAGGTCCCTAGGACTGACAAGGATTTACCTTCTAGCCCTAAGGACAAGGTAGATATAGCCAGCACATCTGAAGATGAAGAGGCTGCAAGAGACAAGAAGAGAAAATTTCAAGTTTTCAAGAGGAGGAGCCAGACATATAAGAAAGCATTACAAACAATAGTATCACAGCCTATACCACAGCCAGCCCCATCTACAGATTTCAATTCTCTGATGGTTGCATTACAGATAAAGATGGATGAGCAAAGACTGGATTTGCAATCTTATATAGATGAAGGGCATAAGTCATTACAATTTGATTTGGCCCAAGACATCAAGTCTATCAGATTTGAAGTAAACCTGAACTAAAAAGAAATGACTGACTGCTTCCATAAGGGAGGAAATGCAGTAGACTTTCTGGCCACACATCAAGAGAAACTGAAGACAAAACTGGAAGAACTTGAAGTGAAGCAAGGGTATGTTCTGGAGAATCAGATAAGGATGAATGATAATTTAACAGCTTCCCACAATGCCATTGTAACTGAACTAAAGCATATAGCAACTTCCCAGAATGCAGCCATGACCACTGCCAAAGACGAATTTGACAAAGCATTGCAAGAGAGCTTAACTGCTGTTACTTCTGCACTTCAGGATTCTTAGAAGTTAATAACTGAAAAGCTCCAAAGGTTGAAACATTTCTACAAGGATGGAGAAAACTATCTGAATGCACAAATAAGGTTTCAGAAAGATGATCTAAGAGATCACATTGAAAGAGAAGTCATAAAGGGGGAGAGGGTGTTAGTCAAAGCCAGCTCTGATCATGCAAAGTGGATTTCAAATTCCATCAGAGCCACCCTTGGATATCCTCCATTATGTGATGATGATAATGTGGCAGAGTATGGAATTAATCCTGCATATCTTGGAGGGGAGCCAGCTGAAGTTGCTCAAGTGATATACCCTCCACCAGACTTTGATATGATACATCAAGACATACAATCAATGTATAGTCCTCCTGAAGGAATTCAGAATGTCATTATTGAGAAAGTTGTTCAGCCAGTGCCAGAGGCAATTCTGAAAGAACAACAGCCTTTGCTGAAGGAACAAGAGACTACATTGTCTAAGAAATGGTTCAGAGAGCAAGCTGAACTTAGGCCTGATCTTGAACAGTGGAGCCCCACTTCCAGGAATATTATCTTGAATGCATGGAAGGCTGCCAAAGACAATATCCAGGATAAAAACAAGTGGTATTCTGAACTGGAGTGGAGGAAGCATGAGACAAGGCAAGAGGCTATTGTGCAGTATAGAGGAAAGGCTAAGATGGGAAAGCTACCTCCTAATGCACAGGAGCCTAGCAAGTACTTTCCTAAGCCTTATCATTACTTTGAAAAGCAGAAGATCAAATCTGAAGATTTAAAAAAGAAGGATCTTAAAGGAAAGAAGCCTGCTGCTGATGAAGATACTGAAGCTCCTGTCCAAGCAAAGATACAATCAGGAAAGGGCATTGTGATCAAGGAGCCTGAGCAGCAATAGGATAGACATTTACTTAAGTTTACAAGTTGTAATCATTTGTAGTAAACTCGATGTAAACTTTTGATTAATGTAAATGTTGGATTTTGAAAGAACAATGTGATATATGTTAAATCTATTACATTAATGTTCTAAGAAATTTGAGTATGCATGTTTTTCTTATACATGTTTATGTACTTACCCTGTTATATAATCCTGTTTTACATCATACTGTGAATTTATTATGTATGGTGTATATCATTGACTAATGGTTATGACTTCTCCAAATAGGGGGAGATTGTTGGGTACCTTGGAATAAATGTACCTAATTTGAAGAAGCCTCACCCTACTCAATGATATGCATCAAGATGTATTTGATGTATTTTGAGTTACCTTGTGCAGGTTAAGTAATTGCAGGGAAAGCTTAAAAGATTCTAAGTCCATGTGTCGACACCCAGAAGAAAAGTGTCGACACTTAAGAAGACTTGTGTCGACACCCAGAGAAGCAGTGTCGACACTTGGAGTAATTGTGTCGACACCTGGGATGCAGAGTCGACACCAGAAGGAAAGTGTCGACACATACAGGCTGTGTCGACACTCAATGAAGAAATTTCCAGATAAGTTGTGTCGATACTTAGAAGCAGTGTCGACACCCAGCAGAACTTTGTCGACATCAAAAGTGTCGACACTTGGAGGCTGTGTCGACACTCAGCAAAACATCAACAAAGTTTAAGTACATGTGTCGACACAAAGGAGATGTGTCAACACTCAGCAAAAGTATCAACACAGAAGGAATGTGTCGACACCAAGAAGATGTGTCGACACTTAACAAGTTCAACACAAGAAGATGTGTCAACACGAAGGAGTTGTGTCGACACTTACAAGAAATCAACAAAGTACTGAAGAACAAGGAGTTGTGTCGACACATGATGAAGAAGCTGTGTCGAGAAGTAATTTGTACAACACAAAGGAGTTGTGTCGAAACGTACAAGAAATCAACAAAGTACTGAAGAACAAGGACTTATGTCGACACACAATATCAGTGTCGACACATGACGAAGAAGCTGTGTCGAGAAGTAATTTCTACAACACAAGGAGTTGTGTCGACACCATGAAGGCTAGTGTCGACACTTAGTCTACTTGTGTCGACACTTAGTCTATCAGTGTCGACACTTAAAGACAGACTGTCTCGACACTTTCAGACAGTTACAAAAAATTCAAGAAGTGACTGGATGACATGATAGCTGCCATTCCAGCCGGTCTACTGCAACTGTCAAAGATGTCAGAAAGTTGTTAGGAACCGGATCAGCCGGTCACCATGAAGAAAGTCTATATAAAGGCTTATTCTGTCAACATCAGAGGATAATTAACACTTCAAAGAGGTGATCAAGCAATTCATTGAAGAATTAATTCAAGTGAAGATCTAAGTAGTTGGAGAGAGAGAGCTCCTTCCAAGAAGATAGCTGTTGAACCAGGCTGTGAAGAAAAGTTTCAGATTGGGTTCTGATTCCTAAGTTAGCAGTGATTGAAGATCAGCTGCATAGAGTATCAACCCTACTGTGTTCTACATTCAAGAAGCTTTGAAGGAAGCCAAGGGAGGTTGATCTCAGCAAAGTTCTTCCAAGAACTCTTCAAGAAACCAGACAACTCTTCTCTCTCATTCTGAGTTGTAGGTTTACACATTGTATTTTTAATTTCTTGTAGGATCCTTAGGGATCTGAGTTGTAAGCCTGAAATTATAAAGGCTGAGTGGTAGGGCCTGTGTGCCTGAGTGTAGGAGATTGATTTCTCTGAGTGTAGGCCTTGTTGAGGGCTGAGTGTAGGCCTTGTTGAAGGCTGAGTGTAGGTCTTGGTGAAGACTGAGTGGTAGGGCCTTGAGCCTGAGTTGTAGGAACCTGGTTGGGGTTCTGAGTGTAAGATCTGAGGATCTGAGGAATACTGGAGGAGTTTGGCCGAATCTAGTACACTACTAGATAGGCGAAGGGGGAAAGTGAATGTACCCAGACCTTAGGGAACCTGATAGATATAGTCCCTAAACACCTAGAGGGGGCGGGGGGGTGAATAGGTGACCAAATTCTTTTTAACTTTATATGGCAGCAATCAGTTTTCAACACAGATTTATATCTACTATTTCACAGTAATCACACAACATTCACAGCAAACCACAGCACACAGAAGACACAAAGTTTTATAGTGGTTCCCCAAGGTTTGGGTACATCCACTTTCCCCCTTCGCCTATCTAGCAGTGTACTAGATTAGGCCAAACTCCTCCACTATCTCAGAACCCAAAACTGGTTCCTACACCTCAGGTCCAAGGCCCTACAACTCAGCTTCTTCACAAAGCCTACACTCAGCCACAAAGGCCTACACTCAGCCACCAAGGCCTACACTCAGCCACCAAGGCCTACACTCATCCACCAAGGCCTACACTCAGAGATTTCAATCTCCTACACTCAGGCTCTCAAGCCCTACACTCAGCCTTTATAATTACAGGCTTACAAGACTCAGATCCAAAGGATCCTACAAGATAAAATGAATACAATAATGTTAACTCAGCAACTCAGAGATAAGAGAGGAGAGTTGTGAGTTTCTTGATGAGTTCTTGGAAGAACTCAGCTGAAATCAATCTGACTTAGCTTTCTTCAAAGCTTCTCGAATGCAGAACTCAATAAGATTGACTCCTTCTACATTTGATCCTTGATCTCTGCTACTTAAGATTCAGAATAAATCTGAACCCTTCTTCTCAGCCTGGTTCCAACAGCTGATTTCTTGGATGGAGCTCTCTCTCTCCAACTTCTTAGATCTTCACTTGATAGCTAGATCTTCTTTTAATCTGAACTTAGACTTGTGTTCAATCTCTTCAACAACAGTTTCTGTAGACATCATAAGCCTATTTATAGGCCTTCTTCATGGTAACTGGCTGGTCCGGTCCATAACTGATTTCTGACAACTCTGACAGGTGTTGTAGACCGGCTAGAATTGCAGCTGTCAAGTCATCCAGTCAGTTCTTGAAAATTCTGTAACTGTCTTTAAGTGTCGAGACTGTCTGTCTTTAAGTGTCGACACTTATAGACCAAGTGTCGACACATGTTGTCTAAAAGTGTCGACACTAGCCTACAAGGTGTCGACACAACTCCTTGTATTGTAGATATTATATCTCGACACTGCTTCTTCTTCATGTGTCGACACTGAAATTGAGTGTTGACACAAGTACTTGTACTTCAGTATTTTGCTGAAATCTTCTAAGTGTCGACACAACACCTTTGTGTCGACAGATCTTCATGTGTTGAATCTGTTAAGTGTTGATACTTGTTGAGTGTCGACACATTGCTCTGGGTGTCGACACATTCTTCTTCTGTCGAGACTCTGGCTGAGTGTCGACATATTCCCTTAGTATCGACACTTGTACTTAGAATATTTTTGTTGAACTTTGCTGATCTTTACTAAGTGTCGACACATCTCCTTGTGTCGACACTTTCTTCAAGTGTTGAGTCTTCAGCTAAGTGTCGACACATTGTTCTGGGTGTCGACACTTACTTCAAGTGTTGACTCTCCTGCTGAGTGTCGACACATTATTCTGAGTGTCGACACTTGTACTTAGTCTCTGCTGACTTTTGCTGAGTGTCGACACAGCCTCCAAGTGTCGACACTTTCTGGTGTAGACACAGTTTCACTGGGTGTCGACACAATTGTTAAGTGTCGACACAGCTTCACTGCACTCTTCTACATTGAGTGTCGACACAGCTCCTTGTGTCGACACTTTCTGTCTGGTGTCGACTCAACATCCCTGGTGTCGACACAATGACTCCAAGTGTCGACACTGCTTGCTTGGGTGTCGACACAAGTCTTCTTAAGTGTCGACACTTTCCCTCTGGGTGTCGACAGATGTACTTAGAAACTTTTTCTTCTTTTCCTGCAAATACTTAACCTACACAAGTAACTCAAAAACACATCAGATACATTTTGATGAATATCATTGAGTTGGGTGAGGCTTCTTCAAATCAGGTATATTTAAACCAATGTACCCAACAGAACCACTATAAAACGGTGTGTACTCTGTGTGTGTATGATTCTGTGGTTGCTGTTGTATGTTCTGTGAAATCTGTGATTAAATCTGCCTAAAAGTTTATAAAGATTAAAGTAACCTATTCACACCCCCCCCCCTCTAGGTGATTAGGTACAATTTTTTTTACAAAACATCCATGTGTGCTTCCTTCTTCATTGGAATGAACAGGGCCACCATTGTCAGTCGAACAACAATAACCCACACTGAATCATTCCCGGAGTGGGAGCGAGGTAGCCCATGGACAAAGTCCATGGAGATATCCTCGAACTTCCATTCGGGGATGGGCAATGACTGCAACAAACCACCGGGACTCCTGCATTCAGCCTTCACCCTTTGACAAGCTTCGCAATGTGTAATATAGTAACGAACATCATTCTTCATTCCTCGCTAGCACATGGTCTTCCGTAAGCCGGCATACATCTTGGCAATACCCGGGTGTACAGAATATTGAGAGGAATGAGCCTCTCTCAAGATATCCTCCCGGATTTTGCCTCCCTTGGGAATATAGAGCCGGCCACGAAAATAAATGAGGCCGTCTTTTAGTGTGTACTCATCGGTGGTCCCATCTTCAATTGCCTTGATTGTCGGGGCCAAGGCCGCATCCATGCCTTGCTCCACCCGAATCTGGTCCCGGATATCACAAACTATGCTCATGTTGGACAAATACTCCGCATACTCTGTCGAAGGAGCCTTGAATACTAGAGTAATTTCCATCTCCTCGATCATCCGAGCCAACTCCATACTCATCAACCAAGACTCTGGGCTAGAGCCTGACACTTTTCTACTCAATGCATCGCCTACCGAGTTTGCTTTCCCGGGGTGGTAGTTCATTGTGAACTCATAGTCATATAGAAATTCCAACCACCGTCGTTGTCTCAGGTTCAACTCCTTCTGAGTGTGGACATACTTCAAGTTTTTGTGATCGGAAGAGATCTCGCAGTGGACGCCATATAGATAATGCCTCCAGACCTTCAAAGAGAACACAACTACTCCCAACTCCAAATCATGAACCGGGTAGTTGATTTCATGTTTCTTTAACTGCCTTGAAGCATATGCGATTACGTGCCCGTGCTGCATCAATACCACTCCCATCCCTTGATATGGCGCGTCCGTGTAAACCTGAAATCCTTCCTTCCCTGACGGAAGTGCAAGGATGGGGGCGGAGGTAAGCCTATCCTTCAGCTCTTGAAATGCCGCTTCACACTGGGGAGTCCACTCAAATGGCACACCTTTCTTTGTCAATGAAGTAAGAGGAAGGGAAATCTTGGAGAATCCTTTCACGAACTTGTGGTAGTACCCAGCAAGTCCAAGAAAGATTCGTACATCAGCCGCCGACTTCAAGGGCGACCACTCCTTCACGGCTCGCACCTTTGCTGGATCCACTACTAATCCTGCCCCACTGATCACATGCCCAAAGAAAGCAACCTCCTTAAGCCAGAATTCACACTTGCTAAAATTGGCGTACAAGGCGTGCTCCTTCAATTTCTTCAACACCAAGGTTAGATGCTCGACATGCTCCTCCTCCGTCTTTGAGTAAACCAAGATGTCGTCGATAAAAACAATGATGAAGATGTCCAAATACGGTTCAAACACCTTTTTCATCAGGCTCATGAAGGCCGAAGGGGCATTTGTGAGCCAAAATGGCATTACCGTGAACTCATACAAACCATATCTTGAACTGAAGGCCGTTTTCTGGATGTCTCCTTCTCGAATCCTCAACTGATAGAATCCAGAGCGCAAATCCAGTTTGCAAAACCAATGTGCTCCCACTAGTTGATCGAACAACTCGTCGATCCGAGGTAGGGGATAAGTGTTCCGCACCATCAACCGATTGAGTTCCTGATAATCTATGCACAGACGCAGGGTTCCATCCTTCTTCTTCACGCACATCACAAGGGCTCCCCAGGGTGATGAACTGGGGCGAACGAACCCTGACTCCACCAGTTATTGCAATTGAACTCTAAACTCCGCGAGTTCTTTCGGGGCCATTCTGTACGGAGCCTTGGATATAGGCTTGGCACCTGGTACTAGATTAATCTGGAAGTCAACCTCTCTATGCGGAGGTAATCCTGGTAGCTTCTCAGGAAATACCTCGGGAAAATCCTGCACTACCCGTACATCCTTTAATTCTAATGTTTCTTCCTTTAACTCGAACCAGATCATGAAGACCTCGTCCCCCTTCATATGAGCTTTTACAACCTAGACGGAAGATAACATCATGCGAGGCGTGATGCCAATACCTTGGAAGATGATGTCAGAGTCTCCATGCCTCAAATAGATCCGCTTCTCCACGCAGTCGATCCTCGCGAAGTGCCAGTCCATCCATGTCATGCCCAAAATGATGTCAAACTCCGGCATTCTCAGAACCGTGGCCGGCGTATCAAAGGCCTTCCCATCAATAAATATCTCCAACTCGCACTTGGCAGTTGCGATCATCTACGAGCCGTCAGGAAGGCATACACGTCGGGCTATGCCAGTGAAGTACTGTACACCCTCCACATCTTGTATGAAATCCTCGGACACAAAGGAGTGTGAGGCACCAGTATTGAACAGCGCATAGGCCGTCTTCCCGCCAATAATCACGGTGCCTAAGTACTAACAACCAAAACTTATTGCTAGGTGTCTAGTAAGTCTTAATCAATTCAAGTTAGACCATGAAAATATGTTAATTAATTAAATCATACCTGCAATCACATCTTGGGGGTTACGTTCATGCGCCATGTTACACGCGCACACCTGATCGCTAGCAGGGCCAGGATTACCTCCTCGCGGTCCTCGTCCTCGACCACGCACGTGACCTGCCCTCGAGGAGCTGCTGGAGGGAGAGCGGGACGGACGTTCCCAAATAGCTGCAGGCAGAAACGTCGGATGTGGACCGGCTGGTTGCATTCGAAGCACACCAGACCACGACTCCCTTCAGGTTGTTGAAATTGCTGAGGCTGTGGTGGTGGAGGCACCGCAGGCGACTGCGGAACCAGATGCTCCACTCTATAGTTCCGGTGGACATGCCCTAAACTTCTTTGATATCCTCTTCCTCCTCTGAAGTCTCGCCTCCTTCTATTCCATGGGCCGGCTTCTATCACGTCCTTCGTAGGCCTCTTACTACATCCCAACTGGTCCGCCTCCAATCTTTTCACCATATCAATGATCTTCGCCAAGCTACCATCAGTTATAAACAAAAGGGACTGCCTTAGGGGATCTCACAGCCCTTTGTAGAAGCGCTTGGAATAACCTCTGTCATCCAACTCGTAAGAATCCACAAACCTTGCGAGATGCTGGAATTCCTGCTGGTATTCCGTAACTGACTTTGATCCCTGCTTTAGTAGAAGAAACCTCTGCTCAAGCTCATCTCGGGCCGATGTAGGGATAAAGTGCTCCAAGAAAGCACCCAAGAATTCACCCCAACTTATCTCCATATAGACTCGGCCATGGAAGGTAGAGCCCATAAGGGACTTCCTCCACCTCTTAGCATGTAAGTCCAAGACGGACACTGCCAATGTCACTGCCATATTGGCCGGGCAACGGATACCAGCCAACAACTCTTGTACCGTGTCTAGACGTTCCTCCGTACGTACGGCTGACTCCGTCCTAAGGTAGGCGGGAGGGGTGAGAGCCCGGAAGGTGCTCAGCCAGTTGGAGCTCGGGTCCTGTTGTTGCACCGGGGGCTGCTGCGCCCTAAAAGCATCGAGGATGGCAGTGAGCGTCTTCCCCAACTCAAATTGTTGGAACTGAGTGGGAGTGGGTAAAGAGGGCGCAGGAGTGCCTCCCACCTGCATAACGAGCGCTGGAATCTACACATAAAATGCAAACGTATGCTCAGGTTGGCTAATCTTAAGGTCAAAGTTGGACATACTTATCGTGAATTACATATGGGCACACCACTGCTTCCGCTAAGTCAGTTTGTCCCCAAACTGACTAATCAAACGGGGGTGGCACCATTGCTGAATGACTTCCTTAGTTGAGGATCGTGGCAAACTGATACCATTTGTAAGACTCCCCCTCTCGGATCTCAAAACACGGCACGAAGGGGGATCTTATGCCCGGAACAACCGCCTTGCGGTAGCATTAGCACATGGCTAACCCGTACCACAAGACGCCTATTCCTCCGGCTACAACAATATCAATAGAACATGCCAACCCAACCAAATATAATAAGCAAGACAAGTCAAATCCACACTAAGTAATAATGTCCAAATACATCAATAAAGGAGAAGCTAAAACATGCTTCTACAATATATCAGAGTACAACTAATCATTGCCCAAACGGGCTACATCAGAGTATCAAAATACTAACATCAGTAACCGACGGTATCGACGGCACCATCACTTCAGGCCCTATCTTCCTGGCCTGGCTGTCCTACTGCATAGTCTGCGGCTGCTCTACCTGCGGCGTGACCTCCTAAAAAAAGAAAGACGTAGCAACCGTTAGTCGAAACGACTAAGTGGTTTCACATCCACTCCCCCGACGACTCCTCTGCACCGGGCGGGGAAAAGGAACAAGAGTACAATATATAATAAGTATCCAAATAAATGAAGTACAAGCAGGTGGCAGTAGTGTAAGAGTATCAACAACATGATCTAGCAAATATTTAAGAGCTACAACAAACTAACATGTATAAGTAACAGCAGGAAAGTAACTTAACCTATAAGAATGCACAGACAAACTTATAAGTTAAGGATCGGGTTACATAAAGGTAACTCATCATATAAGAGTGCCCATACAAACTTATATGATGAGGATCTTGTTGTGCAATGTTATGAAATGCTATGAATGCTATGCAATGACTCACCCATGATCACACCCATGCAAATGCTATGTCGACACAGACTATAGTTCCCACTTTCGAGCAGGTAGCTAACCTCTCAGGCATCAGCCGTCGTGGCCAAGCGGTGACAGTAGAACGGGTACTTCTACTACTAGGTGGGTATCCACACTACTTCACCTAGGCCTCCGTATGCCTCAACGCTAAGAACACAACAGCAGAGCCCATGCGTACTATGGCCCAGCGGGGTCTTGGGTAGATGTGCACCAAGAACACAGCCCGAACTGGCCTTGTGTGACCCGAAAGGCGCCTCGGAAGTAAGCACGAGGACACAGCCCAACCGTTCACTTGGCACGGGAGGAGCCCCGGGACATGAACACCAAGGACCAACCCCAACCTCACAAAGTCTAACTGTCAATTTCCGTCGGTGTGACGATCGGCGAGCTCGTAGACCTGCCATACTATCCTTAACCCAGGATTACGACACAGCGTGTCGACACACACCTCATGTAATTTCACACCACCGTGCCATGGAAGAGGCCTCGGAAGAAGGCACGAGGACACAGCCAAACCATTCATCCATACTCTATCCCAACACAAACAAAACAAGTGACGGTCAACACCGCACTTACATCCTTTTACAACACTACCCGCAGGGAGACGACACTCTAAGTATTGGACTACTATACCCATTCCATTAGTCAAACATACTCATGGCCATAACTTATGCCTCTACATGACCTTCCAAATGGTAACAACATAATATAACATGATGCGCATATAAAGATCTATCACTCCTTCCAAATGGTAACAACATATTATAAACATGATGCGCATAAGTAACACTCTATCAATTTCTATCAAGTCAATTTACTTAAATAAGCTTGCTTCACAATTTGATTATATGAAATCTGATTAATAAGCTACATCAATCATGCAACTAAAATGTTTAGCCATAAAGAGTTCACTCAATCCAAGTTACTCTCAATATTAATTCCACCGATTTCAAATCCATATTATATAAAGCCCAGAATTTAGATGCAGAGTAAATCTGGATTGCAAATTTAACTGGAGATTCCCGAAGCTACAGAAATCCGGTGAAGACGTGTAACACTCAATGGAAAGGTCTTTCCATGGAATACAACTATCGTATTCAGACCTCAGCCCAGATTTGATATTATCCTAATTGAAATCAGACTTGAAGTCCGCTGCGCACAGAACACAAATTCTACATGCAGGTTTTATCGAACACCATTTTCGTTCAGAGTTTCCCATGGCTACAGACGTCGCCTGAAGTCATGCAGCCACTCGTTGGAAAGGTATTTTCAAGTTCTTTAACTTTTGTGTTTATCCAAAAGCCCATATCTGGCTTATCCCTCTTGAAAATGGCCTAGAAGATCGCTGCGCGCAGAATACAGGTTCAGCAAGCATCTTGAGGCGGAATGAACGACATCGGTTCATCTTCCACCTCAAGTCGATCATCTCCGATCACCTCCAGAATTTTCCTCCACCCTTATTCAACTTCAAGAGGCCAATACCCTTCACGAAACCATCCCCTATCTTCACATAGAAGAAGGGAGTGGTTGAAGAGATCTAAAACCTAGGACACAAGTCCTAGCATGGCCTTTCCTAGAAAACACCTCCTCTCCATCAGGACTCTCTTGAGTCAATATCTCACATAGGGAAAATAACTATAGATCTAGCACCAAGGGAGAGGGTAGGAAACTTACATCGATTCCAGTGGTTCCTCCATTTCCGGCCATGAATCTCGTAATTCTCCTTGGCGGCATCTTCTCCTTCACGGTGATGGCGGATTTTCCCTCCCTAGAACTTGCTCCTGCAGTTCTCCTTCAATAGAAGTTCTCTCAGAAAACAGGGACTAAGTGAGCGTGAAGACGGCTAGAGATTTCTCTTCCCCTTATATATGAAAAGTGACACGGGTAGGGACACGGCCGTGTCCTTAACCGTATCTTGCTTGGGCGAAACGGCAACGACAGTTTCCGTATCGGTTCAATACTTGACACGGGTAGGAACACGCCCGTGTCCCGACTCGTGTCCCGACCCTTGTCCACATGAGACGGCCATGTTCCCTGGCCGTGTCCTTCTCTGGATTCATTTCGACGATCTCAACACTTCGTCGATCTGGATCAAAATCGTCGACTGGAGCACACGGGTAGGGACATGCCCGTGTCTCTACCCGTGTCATATAATTCGTCGGTCTCGACACATCTCGTCGAGTTCAACTCGACACAATGCCACACGGGTAGAGACACGGGCGTGTCTCTACCCGTGTCATCGTCGATGTCGACGCGCAGTTCGTCGATCCCGACACATCTCGTCGAGCTCAACTCGACACATTACCACACGTGTAGGGACACGCCCGTGTCTCTACCCGTGTCACATTCACACGGGTAGTGACACGCCCGTGTCAATACCCATGTCTTTCGCTGCACTGATTTCTCGACTCCTCCACAAGTACAGTCCAATTCCCTGCACTTCTCAGGACTCGAGTCAACCCTCCTTACTCAAAAACACACACGGGGGGCCTAGAGCGATTCGGGATGTTACATAAGGAACTTGTCTTTATCTCCTGCCATGTGCTTGGAACATTCAGAGTCCAAGTACCACACGTTCTCCTTGTCCTTAGTCTTCCAACATACCTAAAAGGAAGATGAGGGTAAAGATCTGCTTACCTATGTTGTCTCACCCATATGATAGGTAGGAGACTTTGGTTGCCAGATTTACATAGTTTCTTGGCACCTTTCCTAAGACCCGAGCTGGATGTGTGACCAAACTTTTGATAGTTTGCAAATAAGATATAAGCAATATATGCAGCCTTATTTGTGTTTCTTGAGCTCATGCTGGAGGATGGGGACAACCTTCTAGAATTATTAATTTCATTTTTTGATTTTTTTTAAAGTATTAAACTTAGCTGGATGTCAGTTTCTGCTCGGCGGTAGCATTGGACTTACGTACCCCAGTCTAAACTTTCCAGATCCATGACACTGTACACACAACAACATATTCAGTGATTTTTGCCCTATTCAAAATTTCTGGACATAACAGTTTAAATCATGGATCCTCGCCTTCAAGAGGTGTTTTTCGTGACTACCATTATTCACTGATTTGCGAATTACTTTTTACCTTCTTCTATATTTGCAAGTGACATATGAATCTTTTTCTCCAAAATATTGTTTTCATTAATTAGATTTGTCATTTTCAAGATATCTTGAAGAGATTTTCTTTTAGCTCTTCGATCGTTGCCACCGAGTGAGAGCACTCTTAGCACTCCATCTTCTCTTTGCCGCATTTAGTTAATTCATACTTTCAGTTTTCTAAGTCCTTTTTTATTTTCTTATATTTAGTTTTAGAGGACATTTTCTCAAGAATTATGCTATCTAACTTATCACAAAGATGTTCATAAATTTAAAAGAGTTCATTATATGAAGGTGAGGTTACCTCAGTGTTGCTCTAGACTATAGATTCATTATCAGACTCATCCTGATTCTTCCCCATGAGGCACATATTTGTCTCATCTTCACTACATGAGTATCGTAGTGCTGGATTCGTTAGATCCATCTGAAAGTTAGATGTTAGATCAGGAGTACTCTAGAGGGGGGTGAATAGAGTATTCAGGGTTTATAAAATTTTTTTATGATTTAATCTAGTGCATGAACAAAATTAAAACAGAAATCCTAACAAACAGCAACAGCACAAAAAAAAAGAAAAGAGCAATCCAGACAACATAAGAATTTATAGTGGTTCCGCTAAACATGGGTACATCCACTCTTCTACCACCCTGGTAGGAATCCACACATATTTTTGATCAGATGCCTAACACCAATGAGCTTTTGATCAGGTGCTCAAAATCCAATCCTCAAGTCTTTTGATCAGGTGACTTGCAATCAGGAATAACTTTTGAAGGGAGTTATAACCCTTTATATAGTGGGGGGGGGGGGTGAGAGATGATTGCGTCTTCTCTTTCTCAATATACAACTGAGAGGACTGGTGGATATTTGATTTTAGCACAGGCTCTCCCTGAGATATAGGATGGTTCAGGTAGAAGAAGCCTTTCCTCAGGGTGATAGGCCTTCAGTAGTACAGCCTTGATCAGCAGCTGTTTAGGAACTTCTTTGACAGATAGTGATGTAGTTGTCCATTGAAGTATCCTGGAGTGTTGAAGATAGAAGACTCTTGATTTTGATTTGGTGTTCTTCTTCTTTAGATAGCTGATGATCTTCAGGAATATGGCTTCTTGTTGTGTCAGAATTCTGTGTTGACAGACAACAATGAATCTCTTGTTTCAGACTAACTATTTTTTGTACCTGTCGTCTCTCTATATTGTGTATCTTGTTCTATCTGTCTACAGGAAGAAGAGAGAAAATATCATTTATATTTCTTGTCAAAATGGTCTTTCGAAATTTGGAAATCCTCTGCAATCAATGTTGACGGCCTTGATAATAAACGACATTGAATTATTTCCCCAACTGTCCCATGGAAAAACGGCAGGCAATAATCCTGGAGAAGACCATGATCAATGCTCTATCTAACGGTTATATTCCAGAGACTATTTGAGCATTAATTACTCAGGAATTATTGTAGTAAGAAGGGGACAGAATGATGGAAAATAACTAAGTCTGGATTCGTTGAACTGATAACAGAAATCGTCGAGCTGAGTTCACAGTTCGTCGAGCTGAGTTCACAGTTCGTCGACCAGATGACTTCTATTCATCGAGCTAAGTTCCAAGATCGTCGAGCAGAGAGCAGAACTATATTCTCTAGAAACTTTGCCTTTTCTGTGTATGGAGTTTGTCGAGCTGATATCTGGTTTTGTCGACTGAAGTTCAGCAAAATATTTCTGGACTTAGAAAAATTTCAGATTCTTCTGGATGAAGGTGTTGAAGTGAAGTATCCAGAATTTGTCGACCTAAGAATTGGTTTCATCGAGCTGAGGACCACTTAACTTCTGCTGGATAACTCTAGCTATTGTGGTCACAGTTCGTCGAGCTGAGAATCAAGTTCGTTGACCAAAGTCTGACTCTGGACTTAGAATAAAGAGATGTTTTCTAATCTTGAAGTGTTGAAGTATAGTGTCCAAAGTTCGTTGACCTGAGTACGAAGTTCTTCGAGCTTAGCTCAGAGAATTTACTGTGAGATCGTCCAGCTGAGCATGACTATCGTCGACCTGACTTCGACGAACGTTGAACTAATTTTACTTGGTCTTTAGAAAAACTCTAAGTCTTGAGTCTCTGACAGACTTGTTGATAGCTGGTCCATGTGATGTTGATTCTAAGGACTTAGCCTAGACTCTAGGACACAACTGTAATGCCCCGAAACTCAAAAGACCGATGGGAGGCATTTTGGGACAAATCTGGTATTTGGCAGGAGGCACACGGCCTGGTACACGGGCGTGTCTCAGTGCGTGTCATGCTCGAGTCGACGATTTGGCCGTGAAGTTGACATTTTGCGATCGACGATGTGTCGAGACGGGGCACACGACCTGAGACACGGGCGTATCTCAGGGCGTGTCGAGCCCGTGTCGATAATCGGCCCGGGAGTCGACATTTTCACTCGACGATGTGTCGAGACAAGACACACGGCCTAGGACACGGGCGTGTCATAGGCCGTGCCGTGTGGTCGACGAACATCGCTCGACGAAGTGTCGAGACTGTGAACACGTCCTGAAGGCCAGGCGTGTTCGGGTTTGACAAGGGCATGTGACATTGGAAACGGGCGTGTCCCAGACCCATATGAGTCTCGGGTTATTTTCGGGGCTGTGTTAGTGGGGGAACACGGCCGACCACACGGTCGTGTCAGTTGGAACACGGGCGTGTCAGGTCAAACACTGGCATGTCGGATGCCCGTTTATTTTTCCAGATGCGTCGATTTTGACGGCGAATGGGGGACACGGCCCTGGACACGGGCGTGTCGCAGGCCGTGTTCGGCCCAGTTTTAGCATTTTAGATCTGGATCGTGGCCGTTCGGTTCTTTAATTTGGGATCCGACGGCTGGGGGCTGTTAATGCTTGGATATACCCGGGATTGGACCCTTCAAACCCTCATTTCACTTGAGAGGTTCTCTTTCTAAAGTATAGAGAGAGAGAGGAGAGCAAAGGAGGAAGAAGAAGCTTAGATCCGATCTTTGTAGGAGCTTCAGAGCTCCAAATCGCGAACCGACTTCGGATCTACGGAGGAAAAGAGAGTGTCGTGCTTTTCATCAGCTTACACTTCCATGGCACCAAGAAAGAATGCTAGATTAACGATTCTCTTTTTGAGCATGTGAAGCTCTCCTTCTTTGCATAGGATGCCTGCTCTCGCGAGTTTGCGGTGAGTTGGAGGCGTTACTTCGGGTAGATATGTAAAGTCCCCGTTGTTTAGAGTCCGTATTCGAGAACGGACATAGGCATGATGTGTGAAGCCTACCCGGACATGTTGGTCTGGATCGGTGATGTTGCATTGCATAAATGCCGGAGAAGACTCCGTGCGATTGTTTGTTTTTCGGGTTTTCTACGTGGTAGATTGCAACAGGGAGCCTTGTGGATTAACCCTAAGGTGCACCCGCAAAACTGGGTGGATGTGTGATCTTGCTAACTTGGTGTCTTGGAAGCCAACTTGAACATAACCGGGTTATGTGAAGTGTGATGGAAACGGGACTCGGGAGATGTTTGACCTGCGCATATGGCTTTAATTGTCGTTGCGATGTGAGCACGGGTTAGATGGAACCGTACTCGTTCTATGTGGTTCGGTTAGAGCCGTTGGCATAGATGAGGGTCTTCAGCGGTCTATGGTTTAAATTGTCGTGACCCATGCCGGGAAGACAAATTACTCATATGTGTGGCCATCAAAGTGGCGGTGGTGAGTCCGGAATGTCTATGGCTTAAATTGACGTGACATTGGTCGGTTCACCGAGAATGTGCCCTGAGTGCACGGGATGTGTGGACATGTGTGCCTACACCTGTGATGTAGTGATATTACTGAAAGTCCACCTAGTGTCAACTACCTTCACCAAGGGGGGGGGGGGGGAACAGGTGACGTGCAGCGTTTTTTGCGGAATTAAAATTGTACCTGCACTTGACGAAAATAAAACAGCACAGCAGACAGAGTACACAAGCAATTTATAGTGGTTCCCCGATTTGGGTACATCCACTTTCCCCCTTCGACCTATCTCCCAACAAGGGACGACTCGGTCTCTTCACCAACAGGATTGAAATCCAATACTTGCACTATCGGAAGGAACCCTTCCACACGTAGGAGTCAACACTCCCACAACACGGGTTGCACCCAACCCTTACAACTAGGAACCAACGTTCCTTTACAACAAAAGTAAAACTAGAATGTACAAGAAATACAAACTACTTTCGGAGACTAAGGTGTCCCTCTTCATTTGATGACGTGTTCAAGAAGTCACGAAGAGTCCACAACCCTAGATCTCGCTTGGAGAGAATCTCCCCGAAACCGGCGGCGGCAAGAAGAGCGGCGGCTTGGTTCTCGGGATCGGCGCCGACAACGGTGTGCGGCTGCTGTACTTTGGAGATCCAGTCTTCATAGCAAAGCTAACAAGGTCTTCCAATGGTCACACTAGGATCAATCGTCTCGATCGATTCGGATGGGGAAGATTTTCCCGATCAACAAATCAAGAGACAAGAGATCTCTGGATAGACGCGTGAGACGCTATGCTTGGCTAAGCTTCTATCACCAGGAGATCTGGAAGAATCTCGATCAAAAGTGGCGACCAACTAGCACGAGCGGCGACGGCGGCGACGTAGCTGTATCGCGATTTAGGTCAAGGTCGGCTGCTCGGCTTCGTCTTTTTCTATGTATCTCCTACTGTTCAAAAATACGCGTGTTTTTATACACAAGTATACTCCTTAATGACCGTTGCGGGTCCCACCAGAAGAAACCCTAATTCCAGTTCAAAACAGTGTCAGCGGCAGAGTCCGGTCCAGCGGGATCCAGAATTCGCCCAATTCAGAATCGGCGAGAATCGAAGGTGAGTCTCGTCGAATCGTCGGGAATCAAAGGTGATTCTCGACGATTCGGCGTGAATCAAAGATGATTCTCGTCGAAGTTGACTTGGTTGCACGCACTGTTTTCACTGGAAGGAGACGGCGAGAATCAGCTAGCTGATTCTTGACGATTCGGCGAGAATCACTAGTGATTCTCCCCGAATCGGCGAGAATCACTTGATGATTCTCACCGAATCGGCGAGAATCACTTGGTGATTCTCGTCGATTAACACTTAGACGATTTTTTGTCTATCCGCCCAAGGACTGCTCTTTGACCCATCCTTGCTCCTTGTCTGCTCTTGCAATATCACAGCCCTGTACTTGAAAATAAGTACACTCCAATAGAGAGAGTACACGTAGGCCAACACACTGATCTGCTCAACGAGGGATTACGTCGTGCAGACCCGTGTATATTGACCTACTGCACCCTGACATTGGTGTGCACTTAGCGTGGAATAACTGCAAGCACAACTTAAAATATTTATCAAATACATTGTCTATTTACCTTGGCTTGTTCAGGGGCTTCTTCAAATCAGGTACGTTGTGGATACAATACCCAACAATCTCCCCTATTTGAAGAAGCCTAAACCCTACAAGCTAAGGTGAATAGAGCGTATGGGAATGAAAATCATACACTGGAAAGTGAGGTGAGAGAGATATCCATTACCAGTACCAATTTCGTGAGAGCAAACTTGGAGCCACCTTAGCCTTAGCCGAGAGGGAATCTCCCCCTTTTCGGCTTCTGCAAATCTGAGTTTGTTGCATTTGACCCCTTGATCCCCCTCAGTTCTTGCGCCTGTGCTCACACTTGAGTTCCTGGCAGAGGCTCCCCCTAGAGGCACGATCCTGGAGCTTCTGTAGGCTTCATTCCTCATAGTTTAGCATCCCAATTCAGTTTTGAAAAGACTGAACTTGGCTTCATCTAAGGGCTTTGTGAATATATCTGCAATCTGCTTGTCCGTGGGGACATAACAGAGAGAGATGTCCTTATTCTCCACGTGCTCTCGAATGAAGTGGTAGCGCACTTCAATATGCTTCGTTCTGCTGTGCGATACCGGATTGTTGGCAATTGCAATTGCACTGGAGGAGTCGCAGTACATTGGTACTTCCGTGAACTGAAGGTCGTAGTCGGCTAACTGGTTTCTGATCCATATGAGTTGTGTGCAACAGCTGCCTGCCGAGATGTACTCAGACTCTGTTGTGGAGGTTGAAACACAATTCTGTTTTTTGCTATTCCATGAAATAAGCCTTCGTCCGAGGAATTGACACGTCACGGAGGTGCTTTTCCTGTCATCCCTACTCCCTGCAAAATCAGCATCTGAAAAACCTATTAGCTCGACATCATTGTTTCTCGGGTACCACAAGCCAAGATTGGGAGTACCTTTAAGGTATCTTAGAATTCGCTTTGCAGCGACATAGTGAGATTCCTTAGTGTTCACCTGATATCTGGCACAGACACATGTGGAGAACATGATATCCGGTCTACTGGCAGTAAGGTAGAGCAGGGATCCAATGATGCTTCTGTATTTGGTTTCATCGAAAGTTTTACCTTTCTCATCCTTATCCAGAGACAAAGTGGATCCCATTGGAGTCCTCATAGAGGTTGCATTCTCCAAACCGAATTTCTTGAGGAGTTCATTTGTGAACTTCGTCTGAGAGATGAAGATTCCATCCTCAGACTGTTTCACTTGAAGTCCCAAGAAATACTTTAGCTCCCCATGCTGCTCATTTAAACTTTCCTTGCATAAGTTTAGAAAACTTTTTGCAAAGATTGTTATCCGTTGAGCCGAATATAATATCATCGACATAGATTTTCACCAGCAAAATCTTGTCTTTGACTTCCCTGAGAAACAATGTCTTATCTATTTTACCTCTAGAGAACTTGTTCTCAAGAAGAAAACTAGATAAAGTCTCATACCAAGCTCGTGGAGCTTGTTTTAAACCATATAGAGCTTTATTAAGAAAATATACATGATTGGGATAAGTAGGATTGACAAAACCTGGGGGTTGAGTGACGTATACTTCCTCTTTCAGGTCTCCGTTCAAGAATGCTGATTTCACATCCATTTGATAGACTGTGAATCCTTTGTGCGAAGCATACGCGAGGAACACTCTGATTGCCTCGAGCCTTGCCACCGGTGCAAAGGTCTGGTCGAAGTCAATCCCCTCCTCCTGTCTGAAAACTTGAGCCACCAGCCTGTCCTTGTTCTTTATGATGACACCATGTTCATCCAATTTGTTTCTGAAGATCCACTTGGTGTCAATCACATTCTGCTTGTGTGGTCTGGAACCAGCGTCCAAACGTTGCAACGTTCGAATTGATGTAGTTCATCTTCCAGGGCCAGAATCCATGCCGCATCTTTGTTCGCCTCGTCGAACCTCATTGGCTCAACCTGTGACAGGAAGCTAAGATGCAAAATTTCGTTAATAGTACCTCTTCGAGTTCTGACACCGACACGAGGATCTCCGATGATCTGATCTCTAGGATGATCCCTCACGTGTCGGAGCTCTAGAAGTCTGGCGTCTGGAGCTTCGACTACTTCTTGGGCTTCTCCTCCTTCTAGGAGATTTGTTCCATTTTGATCTTCAACATTCCCAGATGACGTGAGGAGGAAACTTTGACGTACTTAGGAGTATCATCTTAGCGGTCTCATCGAGACTTAGCTGTTCAAGTCGTGTACCTGCATCTTCAAGAATACCGCTGGAAGAATTGCTATTAAGCAAACTTCCTTCATCAAATACAACATTAATTGGTTGTTCTACACTATGGTTTTCTTATTGAATACCCTATATGCCCGACTGTGGGAACTATAGCCCATAAATATGCCTTCGAAGCATTTTTCATCAAATTTAGTACGTGGGTACTTCCCATTATTCAGTACATAGCATCTGCCAACAAAGATCCTCAAGTAGGACATGATTGGTTTCCTGCTCTCAGTAGCTCTATAGGCGTCTTACGATGATGCTTGTGATCAATGCTCGGTTTTGTACATGACAAGCTGTATTAACCGCCTCTGCCCAGAAGTATTCTGGGGAGAGAAGCATCTTTCAACATGGTCGTGCAGGTTCAATGAGAGTTCTATTTCTCCTCTCCGCAACTCACTCTTTTGCTGAGGAGTGCGCGGGGAGGAAAACTCATGAAAAGATACCTTGTTCTTCACAAAACTATGTCATAGCACCAGATTCGAATTCTGTTCCATGGTCACTTCTAATTTTGACCACTGAGCAGTTAAATTCGTTCTGAACCTGCTTGACAAAACTAGTGAAGATGTCAAACGTATCCGACTTCGGTTTTAAGAAGAACACCCATGTAAAACGAGAATGATCATCAACTATCACTAGCGTATAGGACTTGGCTCCCAAGCTTATGAACTTGCATTGGACAAACAAGTCCATATGTAGAAGGTAAAGACATCGGGAAGAGTCTTTGTCTGCAATGCTCTTAAAGGTAGCCCGAGTTGTTTGCCCATCTGGCATGCAGGACAGGGGCTATCTTTGATGCACTTGATAACAGGAGCATCCCATACTAAGTTTTTAGAAAACAACATACTAATTGTTTTGAAATTAATATGTGCTAATCTCTTGTGTCATTGTTCACAAAGAGATGCACTGCCTGCTGCACTAGGCATACGGGGGTAGATGAATCTAAACTAAGAAAATTTAAGCAGAAGATATTTCTGCTGCTAATGCTGTAAGTATCGTCTCAGAAGAGGCACATGAAATTATCAGGCATTTATCCTTGCAAGACTTAACGTCATAACCTTTATCACATAACTAATTACACTGATCAGGTTATGGTTTAAACCCTTCAACATATGCCACGTCGGTGATAGAGATTATACCGTTGGAGATCATACCGTAACCTCTGGTGACTCCTCGATCTGATCCCCAAAGATGACTTTGGGTCCATTCTCGACTGGAGTGTAATCACGCAGCAGGCTTCTTGACCCAGTCATATGCCGGGGAGCATCCACTGTCCAAGCACCATATTGGCGTTTTGGTGGCCTTTGGACATTCCTGCAAAATAGAATCAATTTCCCTAGGAACCCGATCGAACTTGGGTCCTATATTCTTGGTTAGCATACTCCCCCTCAGTTGGTTAACCCTACGAGTGGCGGCCTCGCATTGCTAATATAGGGAGTCTCTTGATACCTTAGATTAAGCAAACAATTCACGACATAGTGACCGACTTTGCCACAGCACCAACAGTCAAATCTGTTGTACCTCTTCCTAGACTCCTGCTTTACCCTGGGAACGGTGGGTACAGCTGGGGTTTGGATCTAGAGGTGGGGGCCTCATAGTGATTGCAGTCACATGTACTTCTTCACCTTCTGTTCCTTCAGTATAACAGGCTTGGCTCTTAGTGCCTGCTTTCCATTATGGCCGCTAGAGAATTGACCATAATTTCCCATGTGGATTTCCTCATAAGGTGCCTTGAAGGAACTCTCACCGAATTTGCGGGGAAAAGTCCACCATCATATCGGCTCTCTTGGCTTTGCAACCGAGGACCGGAAATGATGACCAAAGGTTGATTCAAAGTCATGTTGGTTGCAGGGAAAGCTAGGCTTTCTGAACGCAACAGGACTGAGCGGAGCCTTTCCCTATTTCAGCAGCAGAGGCCTTCTTGCGGCCTTATTCTTCCTCTGGTTCCTGTTTCTCCTGGATGAGGAACAGATACCCCTACATGCCCCAAGCCAACTCTTTGCCCTGAGCAGAGAAGGTATCAACTATTGGAAGAAACTGTTTTTGGCATAGAGAAGCTCTTGACGATCTTCCTTTCTGCCGCAAGTTGTTCTTCCAACTTGTTGACTTCCTCCTGCTTAAGATCAAGGAGCTTAAGAGACTCTGAATGCTTTGAAGTCAGGTCAAGGTGCTCCTGTCGGAGAGAAATCAAACTGGTGATCTCTTCCCTTAGGGAGACACTCTCACCCTTAAGGAATTTCACTTCCTTTTTCTCAGCCTTCAATCTCTTACGGCACTCCTCGAAGTGTTGAACAAAAGCTCTTACTTCTCGAGGAGCTCCGCTTCACGGTCCGAAACGCTCCGTCCAAGGCTATCCTCAGGGTCATCATCCTGAGATCAGGATCAGATTCAGAGTCGGAGAGAGGGGTGTGAGCCTTTACCTTCCCAGTAAATGGAGGGCATTCTCCTTCTGAGTCGGAGCGACCACACAGCCCGAAGTAGGCTTCCTCATCATCACTGGAGTCTGAGGAATCAGACTCACTCAGTGCCTTTGCTGAGTTTGCTAGTGGGACCGAAGGTTATGAGATTTATAGTGATGCTTCGGGCCAACGGTTTGGGTTGCGTTCTACTGCAACATGGAAGTGTGATAGCTTATGACTCGAGACAGCTGAAAGTGCACGAGAGGAATTATTCGGTCCATGACTTGGAGTTAGCGGCCGTGATTTTTGCCTTGAAGCTGTGGAGGCATTATTTGTACGGTATGAAGATTGATATCTACACCGATCACAAGATCCTGAAGTATTTGATTGATCAGAAAGATCTGAATATGCGGCAGCGTAGATGGATGGAGTTCCTAGGAGACTATACATTCAAGATCCACTATGTGCCTGGTAAATGTAATGCGGTTGCGGACGCGTTGAGTCGCCGAGCCCCAGATCAAGCCAATTGGCTATCGATCCATGACGAGCGGTTGGTTTGGGAGTTGGAGGCGTTGGAGATTTCTGCGTGGATAAGAAAGCAAGTGCTGAAGCACTCTTGAATTGGACTGAAGTTCAATATGACCTGACTGATCGGATTTGACAGGCATTGGATATGGATGTCCTTATGAAGCAGTTCATGGTAGATGCTCTGGATGGGCCAAATTCCCAATTCGTTGTGGAGGGTTGATTACTTTGGATAAACGGTCATCTTTGCGTCCCAAGCGTGGGTAGTTTGCAGGTGGATTTGTTGTACAAGGAGCACCATTCCAAGTACTCGATTCACCCGGGGAGCACAAAGATGTACCACGACGTGAAGAAACTGTTTTGGTGGCCGGGTTTGAAGAAGGATGTGGCACTCTATGTGGCGAAGTGCAAAGCTTGCGCCTTGGTGAAGCGGAATGCCAAAAGTCGGGGGATTTCTGAAGTCCTTGCCTATTTCGGAGTGGAAGAGCGACGACATCACTAAGGACTTTGTGCACAGTTTGACCATGGTCGCCAAAAGGAAATGACGCCATCTAGGTGGTCATAGATTGGTTATCAAAGGTGCCGCATTTCATACCGCATAAGAAGGATGATCTGGTGGAGAAGTTGGCAAAGTTATATATGGATAATATAGTACGGCTTCATGATGTGCCGCTGCATCGTGAGTGACTGAGATGGGCGGTTCACGTCCAATGATTGGAGGATAGTGTAGCAAATGTTGGGAACAAAGTTAAAATCAGCACAGCCTTCATCCGCAAAAGATGGGCAGACCGAGAGGGTCAATAGGACTATGGAAAGACATGCTCTGCATGTGTGTCTTGGACTTTGAAAAGCAATGGGAAGAACATCTTTAAATGGTAGAAGATGCCGCACGCCGTTGTACTGGTTGGAAACGGGTGAGTCAAAGTTTTACAAGCATCAAGAGGTGGAGGATGCTACTTCATTGGTGCGAACCATTAAGGAGAGGTTGCTAACCGCTCAGACCATCAGGCGAAGTACTATAATGCTAAGCACAGGAACGTGGAGTCCGCTGTGGGCGTGGTGTGTACTTAAAGATCAAGCCGTGAAGGTTGTTATCAGTGGTGCGGCGCTTGAAAAAGCTAAGCCGCGGTAACTTGGGCCGGTTGAGGTTCTGGAGCGGGTTGGCGAAGCAGCCTATCATTTGAAGCTATTTGTGGAGCTTAGTGGTCTACATGATGTATTCCATATATCGGTGCTACGGAAAGTGGTGCAAGAGCCTGTGCAGGTGATCGCGGTCGATCAAGTGCCGATTGATAGTGGGTTGACGATAAAAGTCAAGCCCGTGCGATTGAGGACTCGGAGGTCAAGCGGCTACATAATAAAGAGATCAGAATGGTCAAGGTCCGATGGGACAATTGCGGTCGAGAGGAGCTCTCTTGGGAGCGAGAGCAGACTATGATTGACGAGTATTCGGGTTGTTCCCGCTCAGGTACAATTTAATTTTGGTACTTGTCTTTCCTTTATGTAATTTCGTTGACGAAATTCTTTTAAGAGGGGGAGAGTTGTAACGCCCCAAAACTCAAAGATCGACGGAGGCATTTTGGGCCAAATCTGGTATTTGGCAGGAGGCACACACACGGCCTGGGACACGGCTGTCCCAGGGCGTGTCAGGCTCAATTCAACGGTTTTCGCCGCGATGTTGACATTTTGCACTCGACGATGTGTCGAGATGGGGCACACGGCCTGAGACACGG